>JANHGB010035336.1:0-34302 GCA_026283785.1 Coracopsis vasa
GGGAACGCATCTCTTCAGACAAGACTTATGAACCCATCCATTGCTGCAGCAGAGGCAGCTCTGCCTTCCCAAAGATGCCCTGGTCCAATCCTTCCTCCTCTCAGCCTCTTTACACAGCCCTGGCCCTGCTGCCACACTGGTGCTGATACAGGCCAAGATGCTGGTGGCTTCTCGGCTGCCTGGGCACAAGCTGCTCATGTTCAGCTCCATCAGTCAGCATCCCCAGGTCCTTTTCCATGAGCAGTTTTCCAACCACTCTTCCCCAAGTCTGGAGAATTGCAGGGGGCTGTTGTGTCCCAAGTGCAGGACCCGGCACTGCTGGCCTCAGCCCATTGATCCAGCCTGTCCAAATCCCTCTGCAGAGCTTCCTACCCTCCAGCAGATCATTACTCTCAACTTGGTGCTGTCTGTAAACTTCCTGAGGGTGCACTCAATCTCCTCGTCAGATCATTTGGTGGTCTCTGGACTGCAGCAGATCCACACATGCAATCCTGGCTTGCCATGCAAATCCAGTTTATTGAGGAAATAGCGGTACTTAATAATTACTTCAGAGGGCCTCTTAAAACCCCTTCTGAAGTCCTCATTTAAAGCTGGCACAGAACAAAATAGGCTTCTCAAGAAAATCAGCACCTTAAAAAAGAAATCACGTCTGTCAAGGACCCAGAGCATTAATTTACAGCTCAGAAGAATGACTGTCTGGCCTGCACATGTGGAAACAGGCTTCAATGTGTGTGTGGTCACTAACAGTTGGTGCCTGACAACGCGGCTGAACTCCTGCCTTCTCCAAGGGAGTGCTATAAACCAGCCTTGATTTGGAAGCAAAGTTGCATATACTGGCTGCCAACTGAAGCGTTTTGGTTGTCTTCCATCTTCAGAAATAACATATAATTAGCAACTAATATCCTTCTAGAACTTTCAGAGAAACCTGTAGCAGGGACATTGCAATTGGTAAATTTTAGTCATTAGATTTGTGTGCTGGGTTTTGCTCTAAATTAAATCACCAGTGTGAAAGCATCACTTAAAAGACTTAGTGAGACTGTGCTAGGTAAAACCAAATACAAACAAAGCTGTTGAAGGTTATCAGAGAAGGGAGAGGTGTAACTTGTGTTATCCTGGGATTGATTAACATTTCCCAGGCTGGGGACCTCATGAGTCCCGATGCCTCTGTATCACGTGGTGGATTGGTGAAACAGGCTTTGAACTTGCCAACACTCCTCCTGATGATTGAATATCTGACTTTAGTTTTGGTTGAAGAAATCTGTGTCTCTGACAGCAACAAGTGGGACAGGAAGGAATACCAGCCTTGTGTCCTAAAGAAGCTGGCAAACTCTGCTTGTCTGGAATCCATTCTGTGTCTTTCCTATGGAGCTGAAGCATGCAGCATTTCTGTGCTGTATGTAGCCAAGAATATATGTCATCAAGTAATTATATGACTGTATTAATTAAAGTAATTCTGGTGGTATTTGGAGACCAGAGAGAAAACGGCAGGATTTGTTACTGTTACATCAACTTTAACACTTTCAATACTCAGGACTTTGGACAAGAGGATTTAGATGCGTAAGCATAGACATGAGGCACAAAATCAATACTTAAGCCAATGGAATGATGGCAGCAGCTGAAAATTTGCATTGAGATCATCTCACTGCTGGGTTGTGGGCTCAACTCTAGCATAGAGCTGTAGTTAATGAAAATTATTACCACCTGTGTTCTGTGGGCTGAGTGAAATAATGTGTGAGAGTCCTTCTGTCTTGCAGTACGTACATCTCTACCTCATATCATGCATAATTTCCACCTGAAGAAAGGTCAAGACTGAACGTGGAGAGAAACTGAACTCTTCTTTTACTGGCTAGGCTGTGAATATGAGGAATTTGCTCCTTAACAGTCTGTGTTTTACATAAAAGTCCATTTTCTCACAAAGGAGAGGATGTGCCCTTGCAAGGGTTTAGAACAGGGTGTTCCAGGGGCATGGAGTGTCGTATAGATGGTGGTTCTGCTGACCTATGCTGGTATAAAACTGGAGCAAAAGGTCATGTAACGTATCTGAATAGTCGGAGGGGAAGAATCCCATGGCTTGAAATATTCTTTACTCACTATTGTATTTGTGTTAAAGCAAAGAGGATTGTGAAGGTTATGCAGAATGTGCTCTGACCTGATTTCCCCCGTGCAGCCTACGATGTTATCTCCGCTTAACAGGATTTCCTTGAGAGTTTTCACAAGGTGTAGTTAGGTGCCGTTTGTGTAATTATAACAGCAAGAGTGCAGTTACGCTCCCTCAGTTGTGTGACTGGATAAAACTGAGGAGAAATGATGAAGACAAGAAGTAAGAAGGAAGGGTGATGACAAGCAGTGATGGATTCAATAGGCAGTCAATGGTACCTTCTGAAATTCCTCGCTTGCAGTCATTCTGGAGGGGATGGGTTTGCTAGACAAACTAGCAGAGATGGTGTGAAGGGTTTAATGCCTTTAAGAGGAGAATGACAAAGTGAGCCTGGAAGGTGTGGCAGCAGGCCAGGAGGAACGGAGGGAACGTGTGGCTAAATTGGGAGACTGAGCAGTTTCTAGAAAGAGATGAAAAGTACCAGCTGGTGACTAGAAAAGGTAAGTAAGAGAAAGTGTAGCAAGGAACTCCTGTAGGGGAATGCTAAAAACAGTATGAAAGAGCCTAAAATAGCAGGGAAGGCTTGTGCTGTGCCATTGAGTTGCATAGGGAAAACGTCATTTCAAAAGCAGGTGAACCCAGGGAATGTTAACTCCTAGAAAACAGAAACAAACCCAAGATGCCTGAGTCTAGTGAAATCCCTCTGCTGAATCCATAGTCATCTCTGGCCGGCTGGACAGTGATTCCTGCATGCAGGGAAGGTCAGAGCTAGGGATGGGGATGGTGGAGAAAAGCTGTCAGGGCCCCCTGTACCAAAACAGGGTGCTCTTATCCTTTGGGGTTTGGAGTTGGTTTGGGGAATGCAGGCACTTCATGCCTAAAGTGAGAGTTTTCTTCTGTAGAAGAGAAAGCTGCTGAGAGCCTCCGGAGCGTGAATTGAGTGATGCTGCTTCTGAATCTGCAAATGGTATTAAACAATAGCTCGACAAGGCACAGGCATTGTCCCCTCTAATCATAACAGCCTGGTAACTGTAAAACCTAATTAAGCAGTTCAACAGTTAATAACAGCCCATCAGTTAGCAGGAACATCAAGATAATGTGTTTGTCCTGCTGTCCCAGACTACCTTCCAGGCACTCTGGTAGGGAAAACCTCAACACTATTTGCTGCTGGGATCTACTATTTCTGCTATAGGACTGGTCAAAAATCAGTGCAAGAATTTTCTGGCATATTGAATATTGAAACTGTGGGACTAGGGGAAATAGAAAGCAATTTGGTTCCAAGATAAATGCTGCCAGGTTTATGATGTCAAGGTTTGAACTTACCAATTCAATAAAACTTAAATTTCTTAATTTTAATAGGATCATCTTGGAGTTGAAAGTACTTTGTTTCAAGGAACTCTCCATTTCAAAGGCACTGCAGACAGAGCATGTTATTCCAACCTGGGAACTTTTGTTTTCCCTCTAGTGCAATGCAGGCACTCTATGTGACAGGTACATTCTGTTCCAGGAATTATGTTCCCTGTGGTCATCCTTCCAGCACATCTCCTTGGGATCCACCTGAGCAGTGGACAGGTCTGTTTGCACTCACCCCTACACAACCATCTCTTGATTTCTCTTCTGACCCTCCTTTTGTTCTGTGCTGATTTTTCCAGGATCCATTTCACTGCATGACAAGCTCCCTAATTTATTTGACTCTAAAGCCTGAATTTACCACTGTCTTGATCTGTTCACATGCATTAACGTCACCTTATCAGTGCCTTCACAGGTGGTATCATCACTCCTACAGTGAATAGCATTTTGCTGGTTTGAATGCACATGTTCCAGTGTATCCTGGACATCCTTCCTGATAAAAGACATCTTCATATTGGCAAGTATCTGTTAGTGTGTATCAACACTGCAACAGGAACAGCATTATATATAAAATCCCATGTTTGAAAACACTGCAGTAGTAAAACCCAAAAGCAGCTTTGTAAAGGTTAGGTGAGAGCAGCAGGGCAAGTCAGTGCTGTTTCAGATCCTAAGGCGCTTTTGTCTGCTTCTTATGCGAAAGTGAATAATGTCCAGCTACAGATCAGTTAATTTTTCTCCACCAACTGCAAAACACTTGGGATATGGCATAAGCTTTTCTTCCTCTACCTAGATATACTGGTTGCTTCTGCTGCATGAGCATTAGCTAGTTTTATGTCTCTTTTCATGTAGTAAAATAGTGCCTTTTGGACTTCAGATTCTCATTTAGTTTTGTACTTGGTGTAATTAATACCATCCATACATTGATGCTATATTGCTGTTACTGACATCAGTGTGTCTTTATGAAGGATGAAAGAGGCCAACGATGGACTGCATTTTGGTATGGAATTACCTTACAAGTAATGAAGAAATGGGCTTCTTTGTCATGCCAAAAGTTGCTCTTGAGGTGGGTGGGAAAGACAGATATACCAGTAGGGCAGTCGCCTATGGCCTTTGAAACTATTCCCCAGCAAAGGACTTTGTTCTACAGCTTTAAGTGATGTTTGCTTGTGCATACTTTAGAAAGCTTGGCAAGAATTGGAATGGGAGTTTATCTGCATGTTCTTCATCAACAAGAGGTAGATATAACAGGAGAAGATTTCACTGAAGCATAGCTGTGAAAAATTGCACTCTTATTATAATGATCTGGGAAGTGAAACTCCAGTGAGTGACTGCAAGGCAGGTAAAATGTATGGGGTGATACAGGCTGTTCCGCTGCTTTTAGAGTAGAGAGCTACAGGGGGCTTATGTGTACCAGTCTCCTGTGGAAGTTGAAGAGGCATCATATAAACCCCTAAATCTGAAAGTCAGAGGAGGAATTCAGTGTGGTAAATGGCTTTCTTCTGGTTAGTAAAGTTAGTGAAGTTAATGGGTGCTGAATATTTGAAACACTGATATCTGAGTCTTTCATGTGCTTCCTGTGTCACTGGAGCAGTGGTATCTCTGTAGCAACCATAGCTGGATCTACAGTCCACTTTGCAGACCACCGCTCCCAGGTCTGGATTTGCCCAGGCCCATAGTTGTGGCTGCCTCATCCTTGGCAGTGTTCAGGGCCAGGTTGGATGGGGCTTGGAGCAACCTGCTCTAGTGGAAGGTGTCCCTGCCCATGGCAGGGGGTTGGAACTCGATGAGCTTTAAGGTCACTTCCAACCCAGACCATTCCATGGTAACACATTGGCATGGCTGCATAGAGGGTCCGTAGGGTCTGCAGATCTGCATAGGATTTGCAAGGACAAGGTCTTGATTGTATAATCCAGAATGTGATAGGGAGGTCTCTGCTTTCTAGGCCATTCATCATTCATAATATTAGTAAATCACTGAAACCAGTTTTGCAGTTTTACTGGTTGTCCATTCCTGAGTCTTGGTATCTCTTTTTGGCATAGAGGAAAGGCTGCAGCATGATATCAGGTCTATATCTGGTGCATGTGCCATCCGTTTATACCATAAAACCACCATGTCCTATTTCAGGTAGTACCACATGTTGCTGTGACCTGATGAAGCCATATAGCATCTGTTGGCTATATCATATAATTGTTGGCTATATCATATAATTTGTTACCCAAAGAGAATTTTCTCTTCCAGAATCCTCCAAAGGCTTGGAATCAGCAGAGTGTATTTGTACTTCCTTGGCTTTAAGCCAATGAGTGGTCCTATTAACTTTGATGGAGCAGCTCTTGAGTTTGGTGATAAGCGGATGCTTCTGTGGTTTGTTGTGTCGGGCTGAACTCCTGTTGTAGCGTACAGACCCTGTTTATTCTTTCTTTGCTGGAGGAGAGCTGATGAGTTCACAACCAGAGGTGGCAGAGCTTCAGAATTCCCTGTGAAATTATTCATAACCTAATGCAAGCAAACAGCAGCCAATAATTGTAAAGGACAACTCCTGCTCTTCACAGAGAGCCCAGACATCTTGGGGCAAGAACTTGACATCTCCACTAATTTCTGATGAATCATGATCTTTCACATCAGGCCGTGTCAGCTGTCAGCCAGTTGTGTCCTTACAGATTGCTCCACCGTAGCTGAGATAATGAAGTGTGATGTTGAAGATTTCATCCTAAAACCAACAACAACAACAAAATGCCTTCATATTGGGTCACTGCTATCAGCTGAGATTGATTGCAGTTGAAAGAAGCTGGGCAGATGTTAGAACACTCGTGCTACCCACGAGCCAGGGGGTTCCTCTGTTTATTATTTCCCGGCTGCTTGGCACGTTCTTGTGACACACAACAAACCCCCATTATGAAGGATTATATGATGAGGCAACAAGCATGTGAAAGATAGCAACCAAATGGTGACTCCCAATTACATGAAAAATTACTATAATCACCCCTGCTGTAACACCCGTCTGTTGGCAAAGTGGTTGATCCCCTTGAAAAGCTTTAGAAGACCCACTGTATTAAATAAAAATCTCAGTTCTGTGTGTAATCATAAAAATTAACACTGTCACTTTAAAAAAATCAAATTGCTGTCCTAAAGGGAAACCTACTAAGCTGTGTAAAGTAGCTATTATGAAAATGTTTAGCCTTTTGAATGTATTTCAGACAGCATTTGTGTTGCCAGATTTGTCAGCCAAAAACTCACTAAGCAGATTTGTCAGTAGCTGGGGCCATAATCTGTAAAACAGACATTGGCATAGAGATTAAAGATCAAGAGAATTATATAGTTTTTGTTACCATATGCCAAGATTCTTCTTCTTCCTTTAAAAAAAATCGGGTTTATTTTGTGCAGGCTGTGTCTTAAGGGCTGCTGCTCTTTCTGTTTTGTTGTCTCAACCCATGGAATTTCCTGTCAGAAAAGGGAAACTGTTTTTATTCACATATTGAGGCTCTGTGGAGCTGTCACCCTTCTGTACTGGGGAGGTTTGCCTCGTGTTTCACAGAATCAAAGTTACCTATTGAGTTCTTTTGCTTCATGTCTGCGATGTTTGTGTTTCTCTAGGCCAGCTGCCCTCTTCAACAGAGGAGATGGCTTCCCAAGCTGTAATCACCTTCGGGGTCTAACAGGAGCTGCTCTGCTCTGCAGGCTGGCTGGGAAAGCTGGGATTCTTCAAAATAGGCCATGAATAATGACTAGTTCATTGTGCTGCCATCCACTGATGGGTTCCTGCTTTTGGGGTGGAAGAGGCTCCTACTTTTGGGATGGAAAACTGTGTATTGTGGCACCATGTCTTTGTGGGCTGGACTGGAATAAATTCATGGCCCACCTGGTACTTGGACCTTCACTGAGTTTTGTACCTGCATAATAGGCTGGAAATTGGGTCTTTGTGTGTCTTCCTACTCTAAAATACAGGCCTTGACCGCTGTGGTCACTTGTGTGGTACTGGTGAGATGACACCGTTTGTGTTCCTCAAGGGTCTCTCTTAATTTACCCACTGGAGACTGTTTTATGAAGGGCTTCAAGAGCATCAATGTGAGAAAGAGGAGATGGCTTTTAAAAGCTCTAAGCAATTTAGAGCTCTTGAATAGATACTCCATGTGTACTTAGGTAGGTAGCATTGCTGCTGGGGCAGTTCCAGATTACTGTTGGAGGATTGACTAATATTTAGGTTAGCACTGGATAAAGCACCTCTTAGATGTACTCTAAGAGGTCTGCTCTGTTGTCTTCTGAGGGTGTATCTTTCTGCTCGGTCAGCAGATAGGGAGCTGGCTTTGTGTTGGTTGTTACCACTTCATGAAAGTCATAAAACGTGCTGAGCCCTACCTGATAAAGTTCTTACCTACTTTATATTGCTGCAAAGAAATAGCAAATTAGAATCTACAAAGCATCAGTTCGGGGTTTAAAAGGAATCTGGTGGCTTTCAAACACAACTTCAATTAAATCAGTCAAGGTAGAAAAACTAAAGAAATGTGTATGTACAACTTGCTTTGCCAAGGCTGAGTCTGGTTGTTGGTGTTTCATGTACAAGTCATCCAAACATGTGGTCTGTATGGGGCATGGGAGCAGAGGAATAGTTTAAATACCTATATTCTCTCTTTTTGGGGTGTTACAGGCCTTCCCTATAGCAAAGCTCTACTCTGTAATGGTCATATAGGTAGGTCATTGCTAAGTGCAAGGTTTTCAGTAGAAAAGCATGTATGAAGTATGAACTATTTCTATACGCTTACATATAGCACAAAATGAAGTAGGGTGGGTTATGATTGTCCCTTTGGACAATCCAGAAGCCTAGCAGCACCTGGAAAAGGTTCTGTGCTTTCCTATAACTTTTTGAGTATACATGCTGCATGTATGCTGTTATTGCTGTGATTTACAGTATTACATGCTGCAGCCCTGTAGGCCAACAGGAAAATCACTGGTTTGTCCAAAAAACCTGCTTTTATGTGTTACATGTTATGTGGTATATGGATGTGAGTGTAAAACCAGGGTGAGCTCTACTAGGGCTTGGACTGCTCCAGCAGGTAGGGCTCAGTCATGCTGAAGAATCCAACTGTAGGATTGGGATCTCTGTGGCTATGCAGGGAATGGACATAGGCCTCCAAAATCTGCTGCTGTAGGATCTCTGCATTCCTCTGAAGCTTATTGCATTTTTGGAGGTGATGCCACTGCAGTGTTTATGCATGGTGCTGTTCTAGTGCTATAGAATGGCTTTCTGTTGTGTGCATTCCACCTGCAGAAAAGGTATTCCTAATGTAAGCACTGCCCTGTAGGCCTTTCAGAGGGCAGACACCACACTGAGCTCGGATCCTTTGAATCCCCGCAGAAAAGACTAGGCAGAGTGCATCGCAAGTATTAAAATAGTAAGATAGGAGACTTCAAAGTTAGTGTAGTGACTTGTTCTGGAGTGTGAAGTGCCGAGTTCTCTTTTAAAAACCTTTAATCAGTACAGTGTTCATCACACAGATGTGAGCAGCAGCGCTCGAGCTCTCTAATTGTAATTTAAGTTATCCCTGCCTAAGGGCTTGCAATTAAATTATTAGACTGTTGCAGTGAGTCCATGGATCCTGGTTGCACCTTGCAAGGGGGTATTTTCTGATATGATGAGAAACAGTGGTTTCTCCTGGGAAGCAAATGTACCATTATGCACTTATTAGGTCCTTGATGAGATCCACTACTGATTAGCAAACAGACTTTGCAAGAGGAAATATTACAGGAGTTGCTGTTAGCTTCACAAAGCCACTGTGCACTGAAGATGAAAACAAACCAGGTCTAATAGTAACCACTGAGTTTGGTGTTCAGTTTAAAACTTGCTCTTTTCAAACTGATCGCATCATTAACCCTTAATGTACAGTGGGGGAAAACATTGGGAATTCATACATCTGTGTGGAAATTCCTAATGTGTGTGTATTGAATACACCTGGAATGCAAACATGGGTTAAACATTTATGCAGGCAGTCTATATGTATATACACACACAGACACAACCCCTCACATATTTATATGTATATTGATTGTAACCCCCTCAATGGATATTAATTCTGGAAGACCTCTATCTTCATTTCACTAAACATCTTCTTCTGTTTCTTTTCTTTGGAATCTCATTCCTGGTTATGGCTGTGGAGAGTCTTGAGGCTCTTTATCTCTCTCTTGTCACCATGCTCAGAAATATCTACTGATGAAATACAGAACCATACTTCATCTAAATGCAGACAGTTATTGAATCAGTTGTTGCATTATTACTTTGCATTGGTGTGTCAGCTTTTGAAGTAAGGGCCTGCCTGAGTAATTGTTTTAAATTCACATTTGAGGGTTTTAAGCTTTGGAAAACAAAGACATCCATATATTGTTTGGAGGGGGATTGTTTTGTTCTGTGATAAAACTTCTTATAGGTAAACTCTATTTGTTTTTGTTTGAATATTATGATTTTCATCAACTTCATTTCCTGTTCATCTCAATTTCACTAAGAAGTCCAAGAATTCTCAGTACTCAGCCTTTGCTCACTGTGGAAGGTACCAAGTATGTAAGGAGAGACAGTTAATTATAAATTGCCCTGCAATATGATGGCATTCGGCTCTGACTCTGCTCCAAATTCATCCCTTCAGCTCATTTTCCTTGAAATCAGTGGAGTTAAACCAAGGTTAGCTCTTGCCCTCAGATATTTGAGAGAAGAGGGAACTTCATCAGGAAATGCATCCCTACAAGCTGTATGTTATGTGTAACACATAAGACCCGATGCGTTGCCAAAATCAGGGTCCAACTGGTAGCCTGCCAGGAGCTATTCTTTAAGGGATTGAAAACGGAGCAGATTGCAGTAACTCTCTTCTATGGCACAGGAAAAAGTCCTGCAAAGATTTCAACAATTATTACTAATTTCTCAAGTGCTGTCAGTGTGCTCAGTATGTTCAGAACATGTGTTGCTCCAGACTGAGCCAAGCCCAGGGCCTCTAAGATCAAAAGTAATATTCCTTCTGATCTTAAATAGCACTCTGTCCACAATTTAGAGTGTAGAGTCTCCTGGCCCTGGAGAGTGGTATGTGAGCTGGCTTGGCTGAAATTCAGACCCTCTCCTATCATAGAATCACAGAATGGTTTGGGTTGGAAAGGACCTCAGGATCATCCAGTTCCAACCCCCTGCCACATGCAGGGGCACCTTCCACTAGAGCAGGTTGCTCCAAGCCCCATCCAACCTGGCCTTGAACACTGCCAGGGATGGGGCAGCCACAGCTTCCCTGGGCACCCTGTGCCAGTGTCTCACCACAGTAAAGAATTACTTCCTAACATCTAATCTAAATCTCCCCTCTGTCAGATTAAAGCCATTCCTCCCCCTCTCCTGTCACTACATGTCCTTGTGAAAAAAATAGGCTTTCTGGTATTCCTTTATGCCATTTTTGCAGAGCCAAAGTCAGACAAAACCATGGTGTCTTGGTCTTAAACTGTGTAGGAAACTGAGCTCCGATATTTAGAGCAGCAATTTGCTGAGCTGGTAAAACACATCATGTTTTGGGTCCTCCATGGACCATGTTGAGACTACAGTAAATTGAAGGGTCCATCTGTGATGGTCTTGGTTTGATCACTCAAGTTGTGCCTCTCTGATTCAGAAAGACATAGGAAAGGACAATGCTAATACAGAAGGGTCTATATCCCAAGGAAAGCTAAGCAGTGGTGTAGTGCATCAGCGGTAGAATGCAGAGCCATTAAATACCTGCAGGGATAAAAATCAGAGTCCAGACAAGAGGTGTTCTGGTTTAGAGAGAATTATTTATTAGAAGATAGGAGGTTGTTTCGTACAGATTCTGTCCTGCAAAAGTGTCCTGATCACGGATATGTCAGGGAGACATTTAAACCCATTAGAGCTGGCTCTGGTCTCCATGCAGAGATACTCAAGACACAGCAGAGCTCTGTCAGGCCTGGCTCTCATGCTGGTGCTCAGCTGGGGAGAGGCCTGGCTTCCACAGCATCCCTGAGCTCATTACACCGCCTTTATCCCATTGGAAAACCTGGCCTGTGGACTGGAAACCAATGGTGGGAACACCAGACGATGCTGCAAAAGGGGCACCGCTCTTCCCTGGGGTCACTTAGAGAGATTTTTTCCCCTAGTAGGGAATTGTCTTCCATTGTGCCATTGATGAACGTGGCTGAGCAAGTGGCTACGGAGATACAACCATGCTATGAGGTAGCATGAAGTAAATGGAATTAAAAGGAAAAAACCAAGGAAAAGACACAAGAAAGATCTCTGTGATACAGAGAAGACCTCTTCCCACCCTCCTTCACCCCAAAACCAGGCCAGGCAGGCAGTGCCTGAGCACCTGCAGAGACCTCTGAGAAAGCAGCTCTGACAGGTAGATCACAAAAAGGTGCCAGTTTTGCCTCATAATAGCTGTGCTCCTAGCTGTATTCCTCCTAATTTCATGGGTGACCTGTTTTCTTTTGGGTTGGCAGGTAGCATTTGTCAGCCTCTCATAAGGTCTCTGCACAGCCCCTGTGGTGGCTCAGGGCTTTGCAAAGTGAAGCACCGGTGCATCAGAGAGCTGCTGTGCTGGTTCTGCACCTCCTGAGCTGACTCCAAGTCCACGGTATGGTGCATTCTGGAGACAGGATACATGGCACGTGAAAGGCATTGTAGAACCACAGACTGGTTTGGGTTGGAAGGAACCCTAAAGCTCATCCCTCCTGTCATGGGCAGGGACATCTTCCACTAGAGCAGGTTGCTCCAAGCCCCACCAGCCATCACACTGGCAATAATGAAGTCATAGAATCATGGAATCACAGAATGGTTTGGGTTGGAAAGGACCTTAAGGTCATCCAGTTCCAACCCCTCTGCCATGGGCAGGGACACCTCCCACTAAAGTGCCTCAGACCAAGCCTTCTGCAGATAGTTAGTGGTTCATGGGCAGCATAGGGCTCAGTTTAATACCAGCCCTTGGACTGGTATGTCCTTATTCCAGGTGTGTATCTTACTGTACTCTGTCACTGTGGCAGAGCAAAGTGATTTGATCAGTAGCTGTAAGGGTTTTTTTGCTGGACAGCCATCAATATGGACATTTTCCCAATATCTAGAAGATTTCTTAAAGCAAGGTGTTATCCAGGAGTCATATCTTTAACTGTATGGGTGCTGATGGATAAATAAATACTCTAGAGTCTAGCTCCTTACTCTGGTCCTCTGCTGAAGGCCCATTCTTTTCTACCCAAGGGACTTTGCTGGCTGGGTCTGATTATCACCTCTCTTCACTGTCTCTAAAGGCACATTTAACTCTATTTGTCCTTATTAAATCCAAATCTATGGCTCCAAAGAGTACATTTAAAACCCTGGGCATAATCTCTTTCTTTGCTCATAGCATACATGAGCTTTTATCTGCTGTCAGGACTCTTACCAACAGTATTGTCCTTTCTGTCCAGAACAGTCTGAAAGAACAACTATTGTTGGAACAGGTTTGGCAGGAATTTAACACAAGTGTCAGAAACAGCTGGTTGTGGCTCATCCATCACCAAACCTCTCTTCTCATCTCAATCCGAGAGAGGGCTTTGTTACCTGGTATGTTAGAGACCTCTGAAACTAGGGACTTGGCAGTGACTGCTCACAGCTGATGCCAATGTCAGTATGAAAGATGGGTCAAACTACAGCCCTCATAAGGGACAATTTAGGAGATGAGCACACTTCTTTCACTGTAGATGACCTTCAAGGTTGTAGGTACTGGGTACGGGGCATAACCACAGGACTGCAGCTATAAAGCAAAAGCAGCAGACCTCTGGTTAGCTTTAGGATAATAAATGCTCAACATTGAACGAGCTCTGCCACAAATGTGCCTATTTTTTAATCACGTTTTATGTTCCTAAGGCACTTGGGCTCCTTTTTCGGAACATGCACCCCAGTAAGTTTGATGTTTGGGGTTGGGAGGGTTAAGAGGAAGGGCAGAGCACACTCAGTTGAAGGGAACAGATGCTCCACACTGAGTTGTCAAAACCTCTGGAGCATTCATGGCCACATCTTCAATTTTTAAGGAATTCTATGGCGTTAGTTGTGCTGCCACCTTCTTCACCCTTTGGAAAGGGATGAGCTGAAGACCCCCAGGCCCTCTGAAGGACAGTGAGCTGGGGAGGACAACAAGCAAGCCAGAGCTCTTCGCCTACTTTTTGCCACAAAAACACCCCAAATCTGGGGGGTTGATCTAACACATAATCTACTTCCCTCCTTTCTCAGCCACAGCCTTAAAACACCCCAACACTGTCCCAGCCTGGTCTGAGGTCTGATTCCAGCTTGGTCAAGGGGAGGCACACAGAGCAGCCAGCAGAATACCTGATGTTAATTCCAGGCTAACATTTATAGGTAGCTTTTTGTGTCCATTTCCATTATTCCCTTTCAGAACTGGTTCTTCAGCCACCGCAATGTTTCTCCTAGGACTTCTTAAAACACCTTCATGAGTGAAGCTCAACTGTCAGAGCTGCCTGCATGCTGTAGATGAGGAAAATTCTCACTGATGATTTTGGAGAGCAAAGGCAGGAGAGAGGGATGTTTTCCCTCCAGGGCACATGCATAAAGGCAGAAGGCATGGGAGCCTTTTACCTCCAGACCAGATAAAGCTGGGCCATAAAGCGTATCTGTAATGATGCCCAGCAAAGGCCGAGCATCCTCAAGGTGCCACCTTGGCATAAGCACTGCTTGACTTGCCCCTTCCCTTTGGGCCCCCCTGTCCTGAGGGGTGCTGTGAGGTAGCACTACGTGGCTGCACTAAGGGGAGGGCAGACATGGAGGAGCTGGAGAAGCTCAGTGCAATGGAGTGCCATTCACTGGGGCTCTGGCAGCGCATGGCAGAGTGGCCATTACCAAGACTTTGTCGCACTTGATTGTCACTATGTTTTGAGTATCTCAGATGGGTGTGTAAGACCAGTACTACCAATACCCAAAAGACCATGTCCTCATTTGTATAGAGAATGTCATTACAGGGGAATAACCTGTTCCATAGATTTTGAACATTAACTACAGTATCTTTCCCAACTTTCCAATTGAACTGCCAACCCTTTCCCTTTGAAATGAACCATGGATATACATCATATAATCAAACAAGCCTTTTTAAAAAGTACATCTTAATATAAATAGTTTATTCAGTGCATGGTTGTGTATACAACAAATAATAAACAACTCTTCTGTACCAGGCAGAAAGCTGCCTGCACACAACTATGTCAGTTTTGGAGCACAGAATCCAACGATGATTAATGCACAAAATCTTACACATCATGCAACTCTATGCCAATATTCCAACTTTCTCCCATGCAACAGACATGATGACCTAAATGGAAACCTAACTACAGTTTTTAAACAATTGTTTCCAATAGCATGTATAAGTATATGTTGTTTAGGGGTAACCTGTCCTAACGCTTCCTCCTACACAATATTCACGTGCCCGTTACAGTGAAAGAAGGACTGTTACAAAGAAGACGTTTCTTATAAAAAAATTAAGTCACCTTAATTCCACAGTTTCTGTCTTTAGAAAAGAAGCCACGACAATAGTTTAACATGACACACAAAATGGAATTAAGAGAAATCTACACTGGAGGATCATTTTATCCCTTTCTGTTAACTTCCACTTGGGATAACAAAACAACTCGATTCCTACAGACTGGGGTTAGCACAAGAACTTTACCAGAAACTACAAATCTATAAAAATTCATATTATTTCGTTGTGTTTAAAACCACAAGAACACTGTTTGCTTGAGCCTGAGACACCAACTCTCAGTTCCAACCCTGAATTTAGTATTAGCTGTTTTTAAAGACAGAGCTTTAAAGACCCATTGGAGTTCAGAAATCAAAAAGTTGCACTATTCCAAATTAAAAGGTTACATTTTTGTCTTTATCAAGCCTTAGATATAAAACGGTAAGCCAAGGAAACAACAGAGGTTACATGTTTGTTTTTTCTTTGCCCCTATAAAACATACAAGCATTAAAATTTCCTTTGAAGAGCAAAAGTGGTCTTTTTCTTTTCTGAGTTGGAAAGCAAATTCTTATCAGCAGTGAACGCTGTGAGATGTTTTTGTTTCGTATTCCACAAAGCATAGGAGAGAGAGAGAAAGAGAGAGAGAAAAAGAGACAGAGAGAAAGAGCTGGACATTTCTTCTCCGAGATTTATTCCGCAGTTATGTTTGTTGGCTATCCAACTGCCTTGTGATATGCACAAGCATATTCTACATTATTGGGGTATATCCTTTGACAACCAGTAGATCTAATGGCTGATAAACGAGTGACCTATGCAAGTTCGGTGGCTTGTCCTGGGCAATTGAATGTTTGGATGAAAGACTGCTAGTAAGAATTCAACTGCATCCAGAGGTAAGGTTCTGTTTAGAGAGCACTTGGCTTGCCTGAACCTGGCTACGTTGACTCGTTTTGGCTCATGGATTTACCCCCATTTAGCACTCCTGAAACACTTCTGCTCTTTGTTGGGGTCCCACTTCCAGATCTTGAGAACTCTGTGAGATCGTGGAGAGAAGGCTCTTTGTACATGGCCACTGCAAAGCAAAAGAGAGGCAGCACATCAGCACGTGGTATGGGCTACTCAGTCTGCTGGTGCAAAGTCCAGCTGTGAACCACTTGGAGTTTTCATTTACTAATGTGCAACATAAAGAATGAATGAAAGAAACCCAGCAGAGTCCTCTTCCATTTCAAACACTCCCCAAGAGCCTCTGAGGTCCTCGTCAAGGGAATGACATTTTAGAGAAGGGAAAAACAACACAGTTCCCTCCCTCTCCCAGTTAAATCACCCACCTACCCACTGCACTTCCAAAGCTCTGCAAGATAGACCTAAGCTGATATAAATCAACATTTCCTTATTAATAGTGAAGCAGCACTGTCAACAGCTGTGATTTGACCTGTTGTCTGCACACGTAGCCTAAGGAGGTGGGTGTAAAAATGGATTTTCAGTCTTCCATTTCCTGTTTTCGCACACATCAGAGATGAGGATCAACATTGACATCAGTTGCCTAACACATAGTCCTAAATGTAGACCTACCAAACTAGTTCAGCATCTACCCAGGGCTATGCAACTTTGAAATAGCCTCTCTGATTTCAAAATGGCACTGCTTTAAAAGGCTACCTAAGAGCATAACCCAGAAGTAGAAGGGTCCATTCCACTTTAAGGAAGGAGCATATGGAAACTAGTTATTGTGGAGAAAAGGAGCACCTCCATATATTGGCTGAGATCTCCCTCTTTGCACTGACCGAAGAGGGAGTCAAGTCTAACCACAGTCCTGATTCAGATCCTTCAGTTAACTGGGATGATTGTATGTCCCAGCTTTTAATACATAGCGATATACATATGCCACATGCATTATTACCTTTAATGTCACATGCTGATGCCATATTAATTGCTGTTTAATATGCAGCACACATTAAAGCATTAAACCAAGCAAACATAGACAAACAAACATCCTGTAACATAAAGCACAGGTTGACAAGCTATACAGCAAGTCACTAATGGCCTGTAAGCACATGTCTGGGTCATTCTGGGCAGATCCTTCATTATCTTATAATGGAGACAGTGTGGACTTTGGATACAAAGAAACTACTATGTGTATTTGGTTAGACTAGAGAAATACAGAGGTAAGATAGAGAAACAACAGAAAACCAGGCTCTGGTTAGATTCATGGTGTGTTACAGAGCATGATAAGGATATATGTAAGTAGCTGAACCCTCCAAACATGTCTGCACTGCAATTAAACATCTCTGACACAAGATAACATCAGTTTATATAGATGGGCCAAACCCAAGCCTTTACCTTTTAATGGTTTTGGAAGGAAGTGCGCTGCAGGTTTATTTTTCTTCACGTGGTTTCCTTTCATGATTTCTCCTTCTTTGTTAAGACCCAAATACCAACCCCGGCCAGACTGTTGCTGTCTGTAGATCATTGAAGAGTACGTCACGTAGTAGTTTTCAAACACTGATTCTTTGAACTTGCATTCCGGTGTAAAATGTTCCTGTAAGACAGTAACAGATCAATATGTGCTGAATCTCACATTAGTTAATGAAAAAGCATCCAATATTCATTGCTTTCCCAACAGTTAAAAGACAAACCTCTCATCCTCCACTATCCAATTACAAAACACGGGCCTAAAAGCATTAACAAAAGAGTAACACAATTTGAAACCCGTGAAGTTGTGCTGTGAGCAGCTCAAAGCAGCATAATAAAGTCTTTTTGAACAACGAGTAAAAAGACTAAGTGAAGAATTGTTGATTGATGCAACTAATAGATGTTAGGCAGACACAGCCCTGACGTCAACCACAAAGGACCAGCTATGGTCCAGCCCCATGGGTGAGAAGTGAGGCCACTTTGTAGTGCGTTTGTGCATTAGCTGCTGGTCTTAACTGCTTCTGAAAGTGCAATAAAAATTGAAAGCCAAGATGCCATGAGTAAATGGGTGTCTCTTACTAACCCAGCAGTAGTAATTTAGCTTGTAGCAGCTGTCTCTTTGGTCTAATCTATGTTCTTTCTCAGCCCAGCATATCATCCACTGAAAGCTCAGCTGTCAGAGACCCACTGCAGACATCAGCCTCTGCTCTGAGACTCTACCTATAGCAGCAAGCTTAAGTCTTCATGTTGAATTGCACTGCTTCTTTTGGGGAGATGCTATTGAGACAATAGTTAAAGAGCAATAAATCAGGAGAGAGCCTTTATCTTCCTGCCAGTGGTGTGACTGGCTTTCCCTGTGCAATGAATCAATACCTTTTGGTACTATTGCCCAAGTTCAGAAAGCGATAAAGAAGTGCACCATGGGTCTTGAAGGGATCTAAGACCAAAACACCAGTCCTGAAAGCACCACTGAGCTGCTTCCTAAGGCCTCTGGGTGCTTCAGGGTTTTTAACATTACAAGCTCTGACAACAGCTCACCTATGGACCCCTAAAAGTCCATAAAACATGAAAGAGGAAGGTCTGGTGATGCCAATGTTAATATCACAATCCTGCCTGCCATTGCACTGCACAGCAGCCAGCTGTTGGCTGTTTTTCCCTTGTGCTTAAAGTATGCTACAGCAGTGGGAAAGAAAAGAGGAAAAATACATGCTTGCATAATGATTGTCATTTTGAATTGAAAAACTCAAAGAAAATTAAATGTCTCAGGAGCTTAAGATGTTTTTATGCACTTTCTCAAATATTTTTGTGTGAGAAATAAATGGTATTCAAAAAAATCCCCAACCCCCAATTGTACCTTTTCTGTACATCTTCTGCCATTTTGCCTTCTGATAGGGAGAAAGAAAACCCTCCCATCCTCTGAGTGGCATTTGCTTCAACAAAGAATGTGAAGCAAGCAATTCTCTGCTTTATTTCTTCAAGCTAATTGGCTGTTATTTAGTTAATTGACAATTGGTTTCAATTGCTGTCAAACAGGGACAGGCACAGCATTTTTGCATGAGTTCTAAATGAAAGCCTTCCATGGCTGTTCCCTGCCCAGCGCTAGCCATGCTAACAAAGACTATTCCAAATGCAGCATCCAATTAGCAGCAAAATGGAAAACTACAGTGCTCCCACTGGAAGATTATGGTTTGGGTACAGTAATTTGGAGCTGTTTTGGGTACAAAAGGCTTGCTTTGCACAGCGGCAGAGGGTCAGATTGCCAACAGACCCACAATATTTACTCTGGCTCTCTTAGGATGCATGTTAACCTCAGTATGAGCAGCAGGAGCCATCGAGTCTCTTGAAACAAGGACAGAAGCAGTGGGGAGACAGAAAGACAGACAGTAGAAGACTCCTTCACCCCTGATTTTGTCTCTTGGCCATGAGGTTTGTGATAACAAGCCATGGTGGCAGTGCTATGCTGCTAAGTGCATTTGCAGTTGAGCTCATATACAGCCAGACACCAGCCTGACAACCATGCCCCTTGAGCATCACAGCCAGCAATCCTGTCCCATTAGCATCCTGTGATTAAGCTATCATAGAATGATTTGGGTTGGAAGGTACCTTAAGGCTTATCTAGTTCCAACCCCCAGCCTTTAGTTTAATCCAATGTGTGTCTTTCCTATGTAGAAGAGAGTCAGGGAGGAGAACTGCAGAGGGAAGCTCTGAAAGAGGAGCAGTAGCAAATGTGCTCCTGATTTGGGGGCATTACAATTAAAATGTACATTTCTGAGCTTGGTAAGTCCATGTGCCAACCCAACTGGGTATGGACAGGACTTGTATCAGCACATCAGTTCAAAATACAGTGCAGAGCAGCAAGTGCCAGTTGGCCATTATGTTCTCTTTGGTGGCAAATTCTTTACTAATGTCTTGAGGAAAGGCAAGTTAGAGTTGGGAGAGAGCTGAGTAACCCAAATTAAAACTGATCTAGTCAATGCTATTGAAAATGTATAAATATGAATAAGTATTGAATTCTAAGGCCATTTTTTCCTGTCTTTCAGGTGTCCTCTTTGTCCATGTTTGCAATGAAACTAATTTGAGTCAGTTCTGAGAAGTCCAATGGTACGAATACACTATTACACAAAGCAGATGAAAAATAGGTATTTGTGTGAAATAATAGTATTTCAACCACAGAAGTCAGGGATGATGGCACCTACACGACAGTAAATTGCACTTACCCAAGCCCCTCACATATGCACCCTCACAATGAATGGATGAATGAATGCATGAATAAATAAAAGTCAAACAAAGAGCTGGGTTCACTGTAGTCATGAGTCAGCCATGCTTAAGTAAGGAAGAAGAACTGTCAGATTTTGAGCTGATCAGCTGAACTGCTGAAATATTCCTTCATGGAATATCTGCAGCTGCATTAAGGATGTGAAAAACAAACTGAAAAGAATAATTTGGTGTATGATACAATGGTAAAAAGGCCTTGTGCATACACTTAGAGTGATTGTATTCTAGGATGACTAGATTATATCTAACCTAATCTAGTCTTTTCCATACAAATCCTGCCTTACACGTATGCGAAGGCTGAAAGGCATAATACTGGGAAATGAAGGTGGAATTCTTCCTGCTCTAATTGTGTGCAGGGGATATCACTACATACTTTACTGAGTAGTAAGTTTAAGTCAGTCATTAGGTCAATACGGAGGTTGTTAAATGTTTATGTATAAGCATAGGCTGAATGTCCTGCAGCTAACCTACAGCAGTGGATAGGAACATTTAGATGGTTTTAGTGCTAGAGGAATGAAGAAACAGGAAGAAAAAGTAACTTTGAAAAGTGTTCAGGTACTTGGGAAACTTGGGAAATGCTCTTATATATTGAGCATGTAATTGTGTTCCATGGGATCAATGGCTATGTCTGCATTCTTTATTTTCTCCACTTAATGAAAACTGGATTTTTTCCCCTCCATATCCTGATTTCTTTCAGGACTATAATGTAGCCCAGGATTCCATTCTATAATCATGAATTTTTGAAGGAACCTCTTTAAGACTCCAGAGCAGTGATTTTCTGCACCACTGAGCCTGCCTTTTTTCATTAGCAGAGATTGATTTTCTCCATCTTGGCATGCGAAGTTCCAGGGTGTATCCTCTGGATCATCACCCTGTAATGTGCAGTGATATCAACAGCACAAGATGTGAATACTTCAACTTTAATGTTATCAGAGATAACAGCTTTTAGATCACCAGTCTCAGAAGACTCTCTGAAGAAACTGGTGTTTCATGAAGCCACCAAAAGCTGTTTGCTATAGTGAAGGAAACTTGTTATCTTGAAGCAATTTCTTTTGGATCAGACCTATTACAGTTCCCACAGATAGATTCCAATCCCACAAATATTGTTCATTTTGCTTAAATTTACCTATTTTGAGGAACCCTAGCGATGACAGTGGGAACAACTCATAACATAGGAATATATTTGACACTGTTGCATATGATATCTTGACTCTAAACTGAAAGAGGGTGCTGAGGTGCTGGCAGAGGGTGCCCAGAGAAGCTGTGGCTGCCCCATCCCTGGCAGTGTTATGCCAGCACAGTGAGGACTTTTGTTTTGGCTATGACTATTCCAGATGAGTTCTCACAAAGACATTGTAGGTAGCCCAAAGCCCTCAGGAGATGTTGTAAAGTTGAACTAACCGCTGCTAGAACAAAAACCCTACTGCTCAACAGGGTTATGTGGAAGGCTGTTGGGTTCATTTCAATCTGAAGGCATGTGACCATAGAAATAAGAAATATAAATAAATAATGATATAGAAAAGATACACTAAATTCTCTCAACAGGAAACCTATTTACTGCCAGGAGGGATAGGAAGGCACGGTTTTCCTGGAAGGTGATCCCAAACAACATAGCATGGGATAGTGCAATAAGCAGAAGTTGCTCAACTGAAACACAAACTATCAGCGGTGTGTAAATTTAGTTAGGACAAAGCTGTCAGAAAGAGTATAATGGAGCCCAAGGAAGCAGCTGAATATCCAGCATCTCCAGAGTAAGATTCCAGGTTGTCATTAGGTATTCTCTGAATCTATGAGAAAAGCATTGAAAAGATCCTGTAACTATTCCCTTTACATTGTTCCAGTGCACAGCAAAGCAAATGCACAAACTAGGGGGAAAATGCACATGGTGAACTGAAGCAGAAAACGTATTCATTACACAGAGATTCCGAGGTTGAAGTTGTGTTCATTACTGGTTTACCAGCCTTATCAGTGACTCAGTTGTGAAAACTTGTCCAAGTCATCTTTGCTGAGGTTTTTAAGTGCCATTTAGGCACCTCGGTAACTACCTATTTCAAGCTTGGTGCGTCACCTCTCAGCATGCTCTGCCCATGGAATGGATTTATTGCCCAATGACCCCAGGGAAGACTCAGTGACTGTAAACAATGCTCAGTTTAATTGAGATAGGAACGATGCGTGATCATGTTATTGTTCCCTTTTGGTGATGCTTCACTTCTATGACTGCGTTGATTAACCAAAGCACTCCTTAACTGGGGCAAGAGAACTAACGCAGGATGCATACAGAAAGAAGACGCTCTCCCGATTACTGCAGAAGAAGTGAAACGTGTTAGAGAAAGCCCGTAATGGGGTTTAAAAGTTCTTCAAGATGCCCAGGAGAACACCTCACACATGACAAACACAGGTCCCTTTGCTAATCCATCCCACAAAGTTATGAGATGTAATTTACTTGGTATGAATAAGACAGACAGAAGGTCCACTTTGCCCCCAAATGCATCAATGCTTCTGCAGATTGGCACCTCGGATGATTGTGGAAGCATGGTACAGGGAAACCTTTGCAATTACCTGAATAATCAAGTCCTCTATTAGTATTTTAATACCTTCTAATGCTCACATCTACCCTTTATTAATTCCTGTGGCTTTAGGGCACCAGACTTGCCAGTTCTAGTTCAAAATCAGTGAAATTTTAATAAGATAAAAGGGAGAAACTAGTCTTTAAAGATTGCCTGTTTTGTGAGACTTGGGAAGGTTCATTAAGCAGTAAGAGCCTGTCAGGTTGTCTGAGGGCTCTAAAGCAGACTGATAAAGAAAGATCAACATATAGGATACAATTCTACTATTACCTAGAAGCTGTTTTTTAATAGCATTTAATTTTTATTGTTTCACATATACAGAAGTAATATTACTGCTTCCAAATCTGTAAAGGAAAGCCTATATGTTAATCTGTAATAAAGCCTCTTTGGAGAAGGATCTTCTCTACTAGTTTTGGGTTTGAAAAAGAAAAGATTAGAGTAACTTTCTCAATACCTCACCAAATGTTGTACTGCGTGATAAAGCTCTATGATTCCTGGACTGCACTCCCAGGTTTGGTCAAGGACTGGTTAACACCACTATAGCTTCTGGTTAACTGTCCTGGTTAAATCCATCAGGCAACCAAGCCCCACACAGCTTGCTCAATCCCCACCTTCACAGTGGGATGGGGGAGAGAGTCAGAGGAGCAAAAGTGAGAAAACTCATGGGTTGAGGCTATGACAGCTCAATGAGCACAGCAAAAGCCGTGTGTGCAAGCAAAGCAAAACAAGGAACCCACCCATCACCTCCCATGGGCAGGCAGGCGCCCAGCACCCAGCCATCTCCAGCAAAGTAGGGCTCTGTTCCCCTTTCCCTCTTCTTCCCCAGGCTTTATATGCCGGCATTTGTGTGGAATATCCCTCTGGTCAGCCAGGGCCATGTCCTCCCCAACCACCCATTTACCCATAGCCCACCCGCTGGTGGGGCAGCAGGAGAAGCAGAAAAGGCCCTGACTCAACAACAACCAATGCTGCCCTCAGCATGAATCCAAACCACAGCCCCATACTAGCTAACATGTGGAGAATCAACTCTACCCCAACCAAACCCAGCACAAACCAAGCTAAAATACAGGAGAGGGAAGCATCCTGCATGTTTTCCCTGTACTTCCATACTCTGATCATGTATTCTTCTGTAGGTATGTGCCACTGATGATCTTTTGGTGGTCAGCTTGCTGGATCTGCCACAGCTTCTCATGATCCTCCCTCCCATATAACTAAGCCAAGCAGAGGAACTAAGCTTTTCTTTCTGAGCAGAGCACCAAAAGCACCCACCAAGCAGCTCCACTGAAAAGCAAGAGCTGCCTCAATACATGACCTGCACAGGCATTACAGAAAACAGGGATGTTGGAAAAGATGTGCTCCCTGGAAACATGCTGTTGAGAGATGTTCAGTCTGGATGAGGAATCAAGTCACCTTACATCCCTGAAGGCAGCTGAAGCAGGTGACTATCTATACCTATAGGTATAGATATAGGTAGCTATATAGGTATATAGGTATACACCTATAGGTAGCTGTGTGTAGTGTATGAATACCCAGAGCCCACCAAGGCAGTTCCCTCCTTGGGATCATGCCAACTGGTGGATCCCATTCAAAGCTACAAGAGAACTCCCTTTTCCTCTCAGTAGGCTCATGATTTTCCCTGGAGTAGCCAATCCCTTGAATCATTTTCCTAAGCTCATTCATAGAATCACAGAATGGTTTGGGCTGCAAGGGACCTTCAAAGCTCATCCAGTCCAATCCCCCTGCAATGAGCAGGGACACCTTCCAATAGACCAGGTTGCCCAGAACCACATCCAGCCTGGCCTTGAATGCCTCCCTTATCTCTGCTCCCTGCGACAGTGGCTTCCAAAGATGAAGCCAGCGCTGTGGAACACACTTAAAATGCATCTGTAGTTATTTTATCATAAGCAATATTTCTTGTCTTATTTTTATTCAGCTTTTTTCTATCAGCTTTTCACTTTGGAAAACAGCCCATAAAAGTACCCAGGGTGTCTCTTCTGTGCCATTCATTACCCCACATCTCTCTATCATCTCTCTGCTTATTCATCTCTTGTCTTAACTAAGCAGGCCTAATCTTTTTACATCTCTCCTCATGTGAAAGGTTCTCTGTGTCTCTAATCACTTCCATTACCCTTCACTGAATCCTTTCCGTTTTCCTCTATCATTTCCAGAGCTGAAACACAAGCTTTAAAAAGAAGCTGGACCATTGGGTTGTGTAACAGAGGTAAGGTATTTTCAGTCATTTGTCTTGTGACCAAGCAAAAGTCTTTGCTGCTCAGCCTCACTATTGTGCATTCATACAAAAGTTCTCTATCTTTGAAGTTGTGTCTCTGATAAATATGGTCCAATTTGATGGTGTTTCTGACCCCCTGATCTGTCAGTGTACCCAACCCTAATTATTAAAGGAAGGGAGAAGGAAGCAAAAGGCAGATAAAACAGCTTTCTTCCCCTGAACTAGAACAGAGAGCCCCAAAGATGCTAAGCAACCTGTTTTATAACATACCCATTATTACACAGATAACCTGCCAGCCATTGCAATCAGATTTCTAGCAGTTATAATTGACATCAAATCTTGGTATTGTCAAATCTCTCTGACACAGCTGTTGTGCAGAATGTCCTCAGCTTAAGTGTGGCATGCATTGCTTTAGAGAAAAATATCTACGTTGAAAAACTCCTTTTAAAGTATGAGAACTATGTTCTGCTTTCAGTTACAGCCAGCCCTGCATCCCACTTGTTTTAATGGCCAAGCCGTGAGCCTGTAGCCATTCACTGAGCGTGACCAGTGGCATGAGATGCTGAAGGACTCAGAGGAGCCGGAGCCTTAGGAGACAACCACCACTGCCTTGTTTTGAGTTAGTTACTTGTGGTTTGTCCCTCTGAGCTGCTAATTGCCTGCCCGCTCTCCCTTTGGCTTTGTATTCCACTGCCTCAGTGGGACATGGGACAGAGAAGCCACGCAAAGCCTGGCATCTTCCACTGAGCATCAACAAGCTGCAGCAAGAACGTGCGGAGGAGACATCGCTCCATCAGGCAGACAAGTGTGGCATGAAGAGACATGGCTTTGTCACAGCCAGGCTGTGGCGAGGGGATGTCTGCAAGCTGGTGAGAGCAGCTGAGACAGAAAACACATTCCTGTCCCAGTAGCCCTTTTACACAATTACTCTTGTTATTCGTCTACATGATCGCTGCCACTGAGGGAGACACACGCTGCTGCTGCTGCTGGGGCTGCAGCCCTGGGTTAATTTGCCCCTGGAACAAGGTCAGTCGGTCAGCATTTGTTAAACCACCCCTGGGAGTGAGGGACAAGAAGAGCAGTACAACCTTTCTGCTACCACATGAAGTGCCCTGGTCATACCATCCCAAAATGCTGCCTTGGAGAGGGCTGTGAGGGGCTGCAGGAGATAGGGTGGGCTCTGCAGGCAGCAACAGTCCCCAGTGTGGAAGCCCTGGCTTTAGCAGAGAGGATGAGCAGTGGTGCTGGAGCTTTGCATCACCAAAGGCTGCTCTGGCACTGGGGAGCTCCCTAGACAGGCTCTGCAGAAGTAGCAGGGCTAATTGGGAGAGTGTGGGATTTACTGCTTTATCCAAGATAGAGGACATCAGCCCTGGGGTGAAGAGATGGAAGAGATCTCCTTCAGGCTGTCTGTCACCCATGAATTCATGCAGATTTATCCTTAAACTGCTGGAAAACAATAATCTAATCAGTGTTTGCAGCAAGCTCTAAATCTGCCTGTTTAATTACGAGCAGGACATGACCCTTTTAGCAGCAGATGCTCCTAAAACTCTATGGAAAAAAAGGGAAAGCACTCAAAGGTTTCTCTTTTATGGGGAAAAAGCAGCTGAATGAACAACAGTCAGAACAAGTGCTACAGTCCTTCCCATGGGAATAGGTGGTAATGGGAATGCCGTTTCTGTGGTAACCTGCAACCTGGCTGAAAGCCTGTCTGTACAACTGCTGTGAGTTAGGATGGGTAAATCGATGTGGAAGTGATCTTTTTGTCCTTTGCTGCTCTGGTGAGGCACCATCCTATGCTTCTGATGCTAAGATCATGGAGACGGCGCTGTTCCACACAAAGGTGGAAAGGAGCTCACCTGAGCATGGCCTCAGCTCAGCTCAGACCTCCCCAAACCACCATCAGCCACCTTACTGTCCCTGGAGAAGAGAATGGTCCAGCCCAGAGGGAATGCTGCTGAACGAGCTCTTTTCCTGCACACTAGAAATTGCCTCTGCTCACTGACTGCGAGAAGCTGCAAGTGGAAGATAAATAACAGCATGAGCTGCTGGAGAGGAAATAATGCCACATTACATCAAGCAGGTCCTTGCTTCACTGTCAGCTTAGAGTCAGTTCCACATGGAAGGACAGCCCTGCCATTTGGCCTGTATCTTTTATTGATGTGGATGCTATGGATTAGCCGATACTTTGGTGTTCAATACCGTCCTTTTATGCTCGAGTTCATTGCAAATGCACTTCTCCTGTCTGCTGTTATTCCTTGTGTGCAGTTAGCAGGGCTGCTGTTCCCTTCCCAGACCATCCCCTGCACTGCCTGGGCTGGAATTGCTGCCATAGAGATGCTTCACCTTCACCAATACTAGCAAACACGTGTTGGGAATCCACTGTAAAGCTCTGTAAAGTACTTTATGTATATTCATGTGTAAGCATAAATGCAGTATAGCCTTTGGAGTGGCATTATATACTAAAAATAATATTATTACCAAACTAATATGCCTATAATTAGGGTTTTATTCTGCAAAGCACTAAACTACAAGCTTTATTTTTAACATGGATAATGTCAGCGTTGGGAAAGTTAAGCAGGTTATTACACTAAATGAAAGAGCAGTGACTCTTTCAGGACCTGATCCAGAATGTATGATGACCAAGGGGAACACTACTCGTTGCTTTACTGCATTTCGGTTAGCTTTCTAATGCTCAGGTAGTCTGCAAAGAAATGTATTCATCTTGCTTTGAGAAATCAAGGCTAGTTGGGATTTGTCACTTTAAATTCAGCTTTCTTGCTTACTACAAAGTGTAACTAAAACAGACTGAGCTAAATATTAACAGGAATGTCACTGGTTCAAGGAGCTGGTCAGCTCCATCCTGACCAAAGCAGCACCTCTGCATGCCCAAATGGTAATGAGACCTTTTCAGATGAGCTTGATTTACTGCAATCCATTTATTCATGAGTGCCATGGATGGATGCTTTTCAAACCTTGGTAGTTTGACAGTGCCAGGGCATTACTGGCAGCCAAACCCTGCTTCTTGATACAGAGCAGTGATGCTCTTTGGAATTCCTCCACCCTCATGGCTCCCTACATTGTGCTATTGAACATATGCTGCTAAGAGGATCTCAGAGGGATGTTGGTATTAGATGGCAGGCTAATTGTGGGATTGGGGAGATTTCAGATGGCAAAAACCTTTTAATAACAAGATAATAAAGGATTATAGAAGGGAGATGAGATGTAAGAATGACTATTTGAGAGGTGATCTGACTGGCAGAAAATGTTTGTTTCAGCAGGTAAAGACCCCACCAAAGGAGGGACACTTGTGCAGAGAGCAGGCTAAATTTCTCTCTGTAAATGACATACATGCATTTCTTATCAACAACACTTTGAAGGTGAAATTAATGGAAATTCAAGGTTGGGGAAGTTTTCCAGCACTTTGCACAGGAAAACTGTGCAGCAGAGCAGAGCCCAACCTCCCCTGACACAGGCACAGGTAACGGGAGCGCAGGGAATTCAGAGGAGTCATGCACTAGCATTTAAATCACTGCATTGCTCTAACAAACAAGTTGGCACCGTGTAGCTTGGGAAATGGGAGACTTCATGTTACAGTCATCACTGAACTGCAGGGCATGCTCCAGCAGAGCCTCAATGTCCCTAGGAACAGCTCAGCCAGACGAGGAGGGCAGCAAACAGCCACCTCCATCTCATCAGCCCTCAGCAACAAACCCAGGCAAAGCCACTCACATCAGGCAGGCCCATGAAGCTGCCTCCAAAATACAGTTTCTTCGGGGTTTAGAGTTGTTGCTTCTAAATAGAGGCCCCAGCAAGCCACATAATGCAGAAAGAAATGACCTTTTCTAATGCCTCACTTCGTGACTATGCCATTAACATCTAGAGACTGGGCTGAATATTGTATGTCCTCTTAACAGTGCTCTAACAACTGCCCTAATGAAGTTAAGAACACATGCTTTCTTCTTCAGAGATTTATGGAATAAATAACATAATCTAATAGGAGCCCTGTCCTTCCCAGAGACAGTCTGAGCACAGAGATAAGCTTATAAAGCTCTGTTTTCCTTTGCACACAGTGATATGGACTTTGCGAGGGTCTGTCATTTGGCTGTTTCATGACTCCTTGCTGCCCTGGGGCTGTGTAACAGATTACTGTGGAGCCAGACTTTTGGGAGACACCACGGCTGCTATTGTCTAAGCAGCAGAGGAGAAGCAGGTCCCTGGTAAAACACTTTCAAAGCTAATTTAAACTTGGAAGACACCCAAATGTCTCTGGGAGGTGCAATTTAGAGCCCTAACCTAAGATAGCCTGGGCTGCAATCGCAGGTTTCTGGGAACAGTATGGAACAGTTGCTCCATGAGCCAAAATCACTGCAGGTCTCTATTATAGTACTTTGACAGGAGAGCTGTTGCCATTCTGGGTTATCTTATAGAGGAAAAAAGTAGCAAAACACTAAATTCAAGCATAGTTAAAACCAGTCCCTAGCTTACACACCTGCACCAGCAAGTCTCTTAGACTTCCTAAGGGTTTTGGGCCAAGAAACAATCTCAATCTCAATCTCTCTGATAGTGTTACCTGTAGAACCGACATGGAGCTCCCTGAAAGCATTTAGAAGGGTTCTCCTGCAAAGAAATCTTCATCTCTGAATCATACAGAAAGTTGAATGTGTGAGGACTTTGATTTTCAAACCAACCCTTTTATCTCTGCTACAGAAAGCCCTCTTAAGCATGGTTAAAATAAAGGACTTCTGGCACTAGATGAACAGATGCCGTGCATTGTACTGCAAGGAGGAATGTGAAGGTAAGTGCAAGGCTTAGTTTGAAAACAACTGTTGTGTTTTTCCTTGAGGATCTAAACTGCCTTGGATGAGTTCTGCTTCTAAAACCTGGTTATCTGTTTCCAAGTCAGCAGTTAATAGCTGCTGCAGTCAGCCAGGCAGAGATCACCCTGCAATTGAAAGTATAAAGGTGAGCTTGTCCATTAGAAAAGATGTTCTCCTTTCAATTTACCCACTGTTTGATCTTCTATTTCACTGTCCAGGGCTACCCATTGTGAATATAACCTCACAAGCAGCAAAAAAGGCTGAGGAAAGGCACAGCAGACCAAGGACATAGGGGTAACACTGATGAATCCCATCACTTGCCTACTGAAGTTTGCACAAGGAATATGGGCTGGTAAGTTCAGAAATGCAGTTCTCCTGCAGGCAAGCAAGGTTCTGTGGATGTCTTTGGGCTTTGAGGGTTTTGAGGCTAAGCCTGTGGAGCCTAAATGGGGTAACTAAATGCCTGTTAAATTCTACCACTGAAATAAAGTAAGAAATAAATGGGATTCATCTATCTAAATATCCCTGAGGATCTGAATCCAAATCTGGACCTGCATGTGCAAGTCCAAGCTTTGATTCATCCCAGCTTCCTTCAGGCACTTGAAAGTAACACCAAAGTTGGGATCTGGGTCAGCCTGGGATTTTCCTATCCTCAACAAGCATAGTCAAGATAAATTACCCCCAACAGAGGATAAAGTAGTATGGATCTGCTATGTTTGACTCCTGCATCACAGACCCAGCTCTGCCAGAGCCTCTGGTCCTTTCTGAGCATGGCAAGAAGAGGTGCCAGGTCCCAGGGCAGCCCATGCCCTGTGCCACCATAGGGCCCAGAGACAGCCACTGGCAGAGCACTGCCTGTGGGAATGGCTTCTCCAGATCAGCCTTGGCATCAGGAGTCTGCCTCCTGAAATGGAAAGAAATTACCTTGGGTACCTCAAAGATACAGCTTTTGCTTTGCAATATTTACAGGGATTTCTTTCCTCTTCACTGGAGCAGCCCCCAGACCTCACAGCCTTATTCTGGCAAAGCTCCTATTGAAATGAATCAAGACTTTGCCCCAGTTGGTGCTCCAGGACTGAGCTCTAAATTATTAAAGGTGAATGATACGTATAAGTTTATGCCAATTTTCCAAGCAGCTCAGCAAAGGTAAACCAAAATCCTCCTTTGAAACTCATAGAAAGTAAGGGGCTGAGCTCCCAGCCTGCTTTGAAATCTCAGCCTTGGCTTTTTAGTGAAAAGCAGTGCCTTTTAAACCTCATATTTTAATCATCGTACTTCTGCACCATAAAGAACTCTTGCCTTGTTTCTTTGGTTCAAATACAACCGCCACTATTACAAGCTTTACAGTGTAACCGAGCCCCTTGTATCACTCCTTGTGGGGAAGATGTAGGCTCATTCCTTTTTATCCTCTTACAGAATAATCCACTGTTTGAACAGGCAAATGTCCCTTCCCAGAGCAACCTGTTGATATTCCTCCTTGTTCCTACATGGCACCTTCAGGGGAACCAGCCTGAACATCAAATACTGCTGTAGGCATCGTGTTTGCATGTGTAAAATCAGCCATAGGTACAGCAGCATCTGAAGCTCAGCAGGGAACTGAGTTTTCCCTGCGTCTAGGGGCTCAGTTTGTGCCTCTGGAGCAGCCAAGGGAGTGTTTTGCTCAATTGGAAGCAATGTACAAGGCTGGGGCTGGCATCTGGGTGTGATTGATGTCTGGGTGCAGGACTTGCAGGGAACCTTCAAGAGTGGCACCACTTGATCCCGGCCTCAGCCCTTTGCCACGTCTGTGGGTGCTCAAAGGGACCAGCTACTCGTGTTCACTCCATTCTGCAACAGGGATAAGAACTCCATTCTTATCAGGGATTCCTCGACTTGCATTACTGTGGAATGCTTTATAATCATTCCTAGGCTTTGCCTGGGATGCCTGATTGAAGACTAATTGAGTTTACAGAGTAATTCCTTCCTTTCTGTAGCATACAACAGTGTGGCTGCTGTTCTCTTGCCTTTTCAAGCTCAGATTGATGATATTCAAGCTCTTTGCTCCAGTGTATCCCACCACTGGATGGTTGTTGTTGAAAGGCAGCTTCTGTCAGAGCTGAAAACACACGAGCACGGAATACCAACTGTAGAATGATGTGGAAGAAGAAGATTAATTTCTTCCCCTAGATTCTGCAAAGCCATTACCTGCTTTTGAATGACATCTCCAATGCTACACTGGGAACTGCTAAAGCATTTACATAAGAATGCACAAATGCACACATTATCACTGCAGGAAGCACTTAAAATTTAAGATAATTATATAGTATGGAAACGATTTCAAAGGACTCAAACAAAATAACAACTAATTCCAGAGAGTCACCCTTTAAGATGATTATTACTCCGCACTACTGCTGATCTCGCCCTAAAAAACCCCTTCCCTTTACAATTATATGTGCATTATAAATTCCTACTTTGTTCTCCCACCATCAAGCTCCTACAGCTGCTGCTGACAAATTTGCATTCTCTGAGAGCTTAACTAGACAGCCAAAATAGTCACACTGTGAGCGGAGGTAAAACACACTGCTGCAACCCCCCGTTCATCCGCACCATGCACCGGGTGCTCTTCTGCGGGCTGGTTTTAAAGCTGCTCTGATTGAACCTAGGGATGGACCCTCAGGCATATAGCAGGGGGGATAACAAGCCCTGTGCTAGAGGAGAGAGCTGATACCCATCCTGCCAACCCTTCCAACTGCATCTAGATGTTGGGAGGGAGTTTGCAACAGGGATGTAGGAAGGATTCCTCTGAGGGACCTGGTATCTCTGTGCTATGTAATGAATGGCAGAATAAAGCATCCTCCACTGGAGTCAGCAGCGCAGGTTATACATAAACCTTCCAGCCTGGCAGTTCAGGGTGAAACCCTCTCTGCTATTCATCAGCACTGCTGGGTATGCAGTGAGAGCAGCAGGCAGTGATCAGGGATGATGCAAACTAGTAGAAAGCAGTGAAGATTTATTTGGTCAGAGGGTGTAGATGTGTAGATGAAAACGTTCTGTCCCACCATCCTCTCTCCACCTTCCACGCCCCACTGCCGCTCTCATTCCTGCCCCAGTGCTGCCATTCCCTTTCCTTATCTTTTCCAAAGTGTCCCAGAGAAAAAATGAATTAAATAATAATAAAATAAACTAAAAATACATCCTACCCAGCTCAAGGCAAACTCTGTTGGGGAGAAATCTTAATCTGCCATACAAATGGACAAAAAGGAGTGTTTCTAATTCTTGGAGATAATTGCAGTGCTAGAGCTGAAACTTCCCCACAAACTTCAGCCTGAAATGGAAAACGCATGGATTTTGAATCTTAAGTTCTGACAAAGTACAGAGCAGCTGAAAATAGTATCTGGTAATGGGAAGTGCAGCCAAGTTACTAATAGGTGTTGCTACCTGGGCTGCCGCTGGTCTTTCACACGACTGTTTCAAATGAACCAAAGCACTGGAGGTCTCAACAAACCAGAGATGTTTGATTGGCAATGGGCTTCCTGTGGAAATTTAATTAGGCTTGGGCTGGAAAACACTTCAGACAGTTCTGGCACGAGTTCCCAGCTATTAAATAACACTTTGCATGAGCAGAATGCTACCAGCTTTAGCAAAACGCCTTAGAGTTCTATGTGAAGCTTTACCTGGTAGCTGTGAGCAGGTCGGTGTTGGCCAGCCTAACTATTGCACCCCAGAGCCTATTTCTGCAAGCAGGAAATGTGATAATGAAGCCTCTTGCTCTTCAAACAGACAAGGGTGTATGAAGTCTTGTGGCCCTAAACACAGCAGGAGCTTTTCCTGGCTCCAAAGGCAGAAATCGCTCCCAGGATGGCTGAGGCTCTCCTGCCACCTCTCCTTGCCTGGTTCTTTTGCTCCTCATTTTGGGGCATAGAAACCATCACAGACAGCAGCCAGTGACACTCCCCTGCCTGCCTGTACCCTGAGTGGGTCACTGTGGTGAGCAGCAGCATTGTGTGGTACTGAGGTGGCCTCTGCTCCTGACATACCTCATCCCATAAAGGAGCACAACAGTGTCTCACGATGGGAGAAGACAGGAGTTGCCAGCCTATAACTTCACTCTTAAAAGCAAGCTTACCAAACACCCTCTAAAATGAATTATCAAAGTCTAGCTTAAAGCAACCAGCTGCCTGACCAGCATCCAGATTGCAAGGACCTGTCTAGACGGAGAGGTAATTATACAGAAAACAAGATGCTGTCTTTGCAGCAGAGCCCATCTTTCATGTATTGTTGTCACCAAAACCTTATCGTTCCTGAAGACAAAAGAGCTATGCCAAGTGATGGTCTAGATGTCGTCTTCTGGTGTGGACACAACCTCATCTCACCTTTCAAATCAGGCAGCACAATTTGAGGTCAGGACACCACAACTGGCTAATACAAGCTTGACACTTCCCATCATGGCCTGGGATGTCTTCTTTGAGACAGCCTCATTTCTCAGAGACACGCTTTAGGGAGCTGAACATACCAAAATCATAGAATCATAGAATGGTTTGGGCTGGAAAGGACCTTAAGATCACCCAGTTCCAACCCCCCTGCCATGGGCAGGGACACCTCACACTAAACCATGTCACCC
>JANHGB010035342.1:9212-21555 GCA_026283785.1 Coracopsis vasa
ACTCGTGTGGAAAAGGCCCTGAGCAGCCTGATAAATTTCTGAAGACACCTGTGCTGCCTGTATGTGAGAACATTCAGAGGTCCGTTCCAGCTTCATTTGAGCTGTAATTTCCGTGATAGTTTCTTGAATGCACCTGTGTAGCTATGTGGTGTGTAACCGTCTTAGCAGCAGAATCTGTGGGGAAACCACTTGAGCAACAAATGCAAACTGCGCCATATGCCGCTAGTCGAGTTAAATCATTTGTCTTAATCTTGATTTAAACATCTTTGACTTGAGTTAGTTCCCCTGCCTCTCAATAGAAGAGTGAAAAACTTCTCTTTGAAATATGGTGCTGTCAGAGATCATTCATGAACGAGCTGTCTGCTACATAAAATGGCAATTATTTTCATGGAGGGTATTACTGGAATACACAATACCAAGCTCTTTTTGCTGTTGCAGTGTTTTCCTCAGCATCTAAAAAGTAGAGAAAAATATGTGGAACTTCAAGATGAATTAATGCAATGCATAAGTCAACACCTAAGGCATTCTTAAGTGAGAAACTGTATCTTTCTTCTTGTGAATAGCTGCACTGTTCAGATGGGAGCAAGCAGGTCAGTGCCTAGGGCTCTAACACTGCCTCTGTGTCCTTCCTTGACACAAATCTTGTGTAATTTGAAGCATGTCACTGTGAGCTGGATCAAAATGGAAAACAAGCTGAAAACTTCCATAGCTCTGCATGTTGTTAGTGAGGAAGAAACGGATTTTAAAAGTCATTGTTGACGTTTACTTCCACAGGTGTTTAGAAATTTGCATCATACATTTAAATAAAAATATGGCTTTTTAGCTACTCTTACAGATGCATTTGGAAGAGATGCTGAGACTAAGCATCAGGTTTCCTGGTTATTGCATGTTTCACACTTGAAAATCTATGTTGCACTGATGATGCAACTTTAAAAGAATAAAGAAGAATAGCTTTTTCTTCAGACCATAATTTTCCCTCATTTTGGCTGACAGTTTTGGTGTGGCGAGGCACATTCCAGACATTTGTAAGCAGGAACACGCCTCTGAGCTCTGCAGATGTAAATTGCAGAGGGAGTCTTTAGAAGGGGCACAGTACAGTGAAAGCCTGTAATGGAATATTTTGTGTTATAGATGGATGTTGTAAATGTGGATGAATCCTTTCTGAGCCTTGGCTCTGAAGCTGCTTGATTTCATGTGGTTTAAAAATTTATTTAAATATTAGTTATTTGATTTATTAATTATTTGATTTAAAAATTATCAAAGCTTTAGACAATTTAAGAGGAATGTTGTATGTTCAGAAAATGCAAGTTGTTATGAGTTGTCTCATCATAAGAGGATCTTGAGCTACCAGAGTTGTTATCCTTCCTGGCATGTCTGCCCTGATGATTTGCCCTTGCATGCCTGATGTCAGGGAGGTGAATTGCCAGGTACCTCCTAAGATTGGATCCTTTTTTGAGGCACTTCCTTCTATTCACTGCCACATCTTCTGTAAGCGGCAATTGATTTGTTGCCTATATCCCAATTCATTTAGTTTATTATTTCTCCACTGTACCTTGAATTTCAGTATGTCCTTCAACTTACTTTCTTATACTTTGACTATGGAGACTGTCCAAGGACTAGAGCTGTTTTGTGTGCTGTAGCCAGCAGATGTGGTAGCTTCTTGAGGTTAATATCTATGGGCTGTGCAAGAGTAGGACAGAAAATTCAGCATTAGTTCTTCCACTGTCTGGAAACTTACTTTGCCCCCTCAGCCTTGTTCTTAAATGTTTTTGAGTCTCAGTCTCTTGAGTTGGAGTGAAAATGGGTTTGGGGCAGAGTGTGTGCATTGCTCAGCATAACAGGTCCAGTCTTTCCTTTCAGATGATACTAGAATATCACTATTAATTATGTGTATAAAGTGTATACTTAAAGCTTGTGATTTCTGTTTGCCAGATGGAGAAAAGCCTTATCAAAACTGATGAGTTTCCTAGAATTTTTATCCCTCTTCTTTTCATGAAGATTTTGAAATAGAATATGTACTCCAAACAGGCACTAAAATAACATGTTTTAGTGATCTGCTTGTGATTGTCACAATGGGAGCTTCAGAGTACGAAATAGTTTTGAAAACTTCATCTTTCTTCATCTGGCTTGTTGAGATCATTAAAAGAATTGGCTCCAGTACTGAGAGCTGTGTACATAAAAAATTGCACTAAATGGATTTTGAAGCCAGAAGCCAGGCACATTTCCGCTCTTCCATAATGATATTAGCTAATAGGTATGAGCTTGGCCAAATTGAAAAGGAGTGTCTCAGTATTTGGAAACTATGTTAATCTACAAACATGTTCCTTTCATTTTTGCAGGGTTTTTCAGCCTGCTAAAGGCACGGTGGATATACTAGGATGGACACAGAGGAATTCCCTCCCCCGCCACCAGAAGGTAGTTGAAATTGCTTGAGGTTTAAAGCCAATTTTCTTGTAACCATTTGATAACATTTCCAAAACTGTTTTACCTCCCAAATCTCCATTTCCCCATATCATCTTAAGACTTGGTCACAGTGGTATTTTATTGGAACATGAGCTCCTGTCAGCTACTCTGTCTTGTTCTTGGACCTTGCTTGCTGCTGTTGTGAGAACATGATGGAAGAAACCTGGGGAGCGACTTATCCTTATAGTCCATATCTGCAAATACATGTTTTCTGAGGCAACATGTGTGGACCGCATCATCACACCTTTGTCGTGTGCTGTGGCATTCTCAAGTGTTCATGCACGTGGTACCCTGTAGAGAAAAAACAAGTTAAGCTTTTGGCATGGGCAGGATATTTGGACCTTTGTCTCAAATGCCTGGACAAGTTTGGAGCCTGAATTGAGGGGACACAGGGGGATAAGTTGGTTTCTGTTAGGGCATGTGTTGCTTCAGCCAAGCATACTTAATCTGGGCAATGCATGCTAAGGGCTGTAGCTGAAGCACCTTCTTCTGATGCTGCAGTTCTCTAGCTACGAGCAATCCTATGGGAAGCAGAGGGGAAGCATGCACAGCTGAACCTCTGTGTGGTCAGAACATAGATTTTTGGGAGAATATTATGTATGCTAGACTATGGAGCTGATTCTGTAAAGTTAGTACTCAGTGCCCCTTGCCTTCTACATGCTGATAGCTGTATGGCCACTGGCATGGCCCAGGTTTCAGAGGACACAAAGGCAGGATCTACAAAGACACCGTGTCATTGTCTTCAGTGTTTATGCTCTCTATAGGAGAATATTGCATGTGGATGTTTTTTCCTGTTTGATTTCCTGTAAACACACCTTTGTGGAGTGCTTATTATTATGCCTTTTAAGTCTTAAAAGGATTTGGCTTCTGGTAGGTAGATGCTTGGAGACTTCTTAGGAGAAGTATTGTATGCTTGTTCTGATCATCCCAAAGCACAAGTTTATGGAGACATGAGTTTTGCAGACCTGTGGTTGAAGCTGGTACAGCTGTTCTTATTTTGGTGAAGCTGCTAGCACAGTTTGTTCAGGTAGTGACTTTCCCATAAATTTTTGATCTGTCCCTTATGTACGACATCATTACTTATGGACTTTCACTGTATTATATATCTTGATATATGTGTGTATACATATAAATAATATACATTATTCCTTATAGGACATTTTACTTGTTGTTCACACAGAACTTATACCTATGTAGAGCCACTTAAGTACAAAAGAGTTTTGTTGTTAGGAATTTGGGAATTTCCATCATAGATCAAAACTGCTTTCTCTCAGTCTTAAGACACTGCCACAGATAGAGATCTTGTACTAGATGCTACGTAGGAAATTGGGAATATGAAAGAAGCAGAAAGTTGTGAAATCAGCTTTTAATGGGTTGGATTTCCGGCCAGGCTTACTTACAGTTTTGTCGATAACCTCAATGAGATATCATTGAGGTTATTGTTGACAAAAATGCTTTTGCTGTCCTTATCCTAATCCTTGTGGTCAGGACCCTGAGTTTAGCTCTGTTTTGTCTAGTGACAGTTACTGTGAAACTGCTTCTGTTGGATAATCCATCTCCAAAGCAACGTAGTGCAGTGGGGGAAGAGGCATCCCTAAAGAATCAATATTTCCACTTGAGCAGGGGCTGCCGTATTTCAAAGACAGCTAATAATTGCAGCAGCAGCTGCAGCTTTCTGCAGCATGTCAGTGTGTGACTCTGACAGAAACTCAGTGATGTAGTTCAGTATGATTCCAGAATTCAGGTTCTTTCTTTGCAAAGCTATTTGTAGCATGCTGAGCTATGTGTATTGTGTCCTTACCTTCAGACATGTCACTCCTTAATAGGCTGTTAAATAATTTATTTAACATAAATAGAGATTCTGGTTTACCTGATCTTGTGTCAATGGATGCTTTCCCTGTTATCTCAAAAAGCTTTGAAACTGTTGGAACTTGTATGTTGTTATTTTTTACTTTACCATCGCTAGGTCTTTAAAGCATTTTAATAAAGGGAATATCAGTGAATATAAGTTTTAATAAGGATACTAAAATACACTTTAGTTCACTTTCCAGGTAGCTCTCATGAGCTGTTTTGCAGGTGGAAAATAAGTGAGGATTTGAGGGCCAAGTACAACAGCAAATATGCATAACAATTAAAGGAAGGAAACATGTGGGATTTGTTTGTAGCGGCTGAGGGATTTTTTTGCATGCATAGACACTGGCCACCCATAGTTTCTGCTCAGAAAGGATGAGCAGCATAAGCCGATGCTGTCTGAGGGGTAGGTGCCTGGGTGGGTTATTGTGGCTCATAGTGAGGATGAGGCTCATGCTGGGTACAGGACCCAGCATCATAAAAAAAATATTTTTAACTTTTACATAATCATTTAAAAATCCTGAACTGGGGCCACAAATGAAATCAGTGTGGCTTTTGGTTGGTGGTGTGTGGTGGTGTGGGGTTTTTTGGTTTTTTTGGGGGGTTTCTTTGTTTTGGTTTTTTTTTTTGTTTGTTTGTTTTTGTTTTGTTTGTTTTTTTTTTTTTTTCATTTCTTGTGACCTCACGGGAATTTTTTCTCTTACCTGTTTGTTGTCCTAACAAATCTAGATGCAGTGTTGGAAGTCACATGGGTTCCTTTCCAGTTACACGTGTATACCTTGAACTGTAAATCTCAATTTTATTCCTGTCAAGTGGGTTTCTACAGTTTTAACAATTCCGCAAATTTATTTGTATCAATCCTAATGTATATGAAGGGGAAAAATAATGGTAAGCCTTCAACTTTGCCATGGGGATGTTGTGAGAATGTATATGAAAGCTGTGCAATTAAATTCATGTTAAATAATGTCTTTTCATTAACAATAACTGCCTGAATCTATACCTTGTTTCAGTTAAGGTACAGTTAAAGTCAGTAGTAGGGCTTCTTCTGCCGCTTCTTGATTGGGAAATACTATATCAGCTAAAATAATGGAGTGGAATAACATATTTTACGTTTATTTAATTAATTTATAATGCTTACACAACATATCTGCTCATAGCTGTTTGGACATTCCATTCATGCATTGTTAACTAGGCAGTGGCAAGTCTGTGCTAGTTCATTCCCCTACCCCACAGCAAAGTAAAGTACTGAATAACTTTAGAAAAATTAATGCCCTTATGCTCCTTCCTCCAGACTACTTTAAAGAGTTGTTTCTTCTAGCTGTGGTTAAAAATTCCCCAATATTTTTCTCTGTCTATTTTTAATGAATTTACTTGTTAACAACCCAGGAGCAGTTGGATGGGGGTAGATGCAAAGACTTCTTTGAATAAGAGCATAATCCAAAAAAATGATTTCCAAAATTAACATTTGAGATGATAGTACTAGTTTGTGTTCCCTTCTTTAGTGAGTCTGTGCATATAAATGTATGCACAAACTGCTGGTAATTAAGATTTCATACATGAGAATGTATGATGTCCAAGTGGAGATCAGTGATAGGTGGCATTGCTCAGGGGTCGTTACTGGGACTGGTGCTGTTTGACATCCTTGTTGGTGACATGGACAGTGGGATTGTATCCTCAGCAAGTCTGATGATGACACCAAGCTGTGTGATGCAGTTGACATGCTGAAGGGAAGGGATGCCATACAGAGGGACCTAGACAGGCTCAAGATGTGGACCAGTGTGAATCTCATGAAGTTTGACAAGGCCAGGTGCAAGGTCCTGCATGTGCCCCATCCCTGGCAGCGTTCAAGGCAAGGTTGAATGGGGCTTTGAACAACCAGGTGTAATGGAAGGTGTCCCTGCCTGTGGCACAGGTGTTGGAACAAGGTGATCTTTAAGGTCCCTTCCAGTCCAAACCATTTTATGATTCTAGATAAAAAATTCCCTGGCTATTTTGTAAAATAGAGGACAATTTTAGTTCTCTCAGCAACAACAAAATACCAGTTTTTAAAAGTTAAATGAAAATGACAAATTTTATCATGGCTGTAAGTTATAATTATGTTTGTAATTGGTAGCTGTAATGGTGTGTCCTTAACCAAACCCCTTTAGACAAGAAAAGAATATGCTGTGCACTGCAGACTGTGCAGGGAGGAACTAAAAAGCTGGTAATTCCAAGAACCAGGAAGCATACTGTGCTTCTCCTGTAGAGGAATAATCTGCACTAGCTAGAATCAGAGACTGGATGTTTAATGATAGGATGGTGTTTATGTGTGATAGCCTGTGCTTGTGCTATTACTGCTTTATTAGAATATGTAGTCTCCGGCTGATTTTCATTACTTTATAAACATCTTAGTATCTTGCAAAGTGGAAATCCTTTTCTTTAGGTATAGACGTGAGGTGCTTATCAGGTACTGTTTCAAAAGGAAAACCAGCTTTGTTTGCTGAACAGGATGGATGCCTGACAAATAGATTCTTGCCCAAGGGAAGCTGGGGTGGGGTGTATTCTGTGTGTCAGATAGGCTTCTGGTTTTGCATTTTCATCTCTGAACATGTCTGTTTCACTATTTCTGGTACATGGCACTACATCTTGTATGATTTCTCTGTGAAAAGTATTGGAAAGTGTTGAATGTCTTTCCTCATACTGAGTATACTTGCAAAGAATTTATCTCAGTTGTCCTACACAGAGTTGCCTTTTACAGTTGCAAGACCTAAAATAAGCTTTAAGCTTTGTTTTATAATTGAGTCTATCAAGGTAGGCTAGTATATAGTAATGAGATTTGTAGTATGGCTGCATCACAGTATAGTTCTTGAATCCTGAACAAATAATATACTTTGTTTCTCATAAGAATTAACATATTATTTATATTAAATTTTCTAACTGAACTACTGAAATTTTAGTGTCTGTACAAAGACATTGTGAGAATTAATTGATAGCAAAGTTTTCGTATTACTGCCAAATACTCTCCTCACCTGAGAGAGGATCACTTGTAACTCTTCATTTTGGAAGTATGAGGTGCCCTTAAAGGCCAGGTCTGTTGGAGAGCTGATGTTCACTCACACACACCAGTGTTCCAAATACCATGGATAAAGTAGGTGAGAAACCTTGTTCTGCTGATGTTTGGGATTTAAGATGTTCTTCAATAGAATGAACTTGGTCTTTTGAACTGAAAACAGACTGAGGATATCTTCTAGACAGTGATCACAACAGCATTTTGTACACCTTTTATATGTAAATGTTCAGCTCTCTAGGGCTATGAATGGCATATTTCTTTGTTCCTGATACACTGAGACACAGCAAGGAGGCCAAGGACTTAAATCTGGGTATCCTGTACGTGATCGAGTGCTGTGATTGTCTTTCTGTGGTTATTTTTTGTTGCTTGCCTGGCAGTGCCGGAACACTAAAATAGTCGTAGTTCCTCTGTCCCTGAGAAGGAAGTCTGGCTTGAGTCTAGGCATAAGACTGAAGGAGGAACAACTGTACTCTCGGAAGAGTTCCAATTGGGATGACTTTACATATTCTAACAACAACAACAAAACCAACAACTTTGGAAAAAATTTTTGGTTAACCTTAGGAGGGAGCTGCTGGATGGCTGCCGTGTTTTGCTGTAGAGTCACTATTTCTCTGTCATGTGTATATTTCTTTCATATTATTTAGTTACCTTTTGTGCTGTTTAGTGAATGATCTCATAGTTTATCTAGGTTTTAACTGTTTAAAAAGCTAATTCTGTGACTGAGACAAGGCAATTCAATTGGGGCTTTTATAATATTGACAAGAAAAGCACTTGTATGTTTTACAGTCTAGTTTTTAGAAGTGAAGAACTCTGTGGGAACCTAGGTTTGTATTTCAGACTAAAGTAAAATAAAAAGATGTTACTTACTATGATTGGGGGATTGAAATAAGAACACTGCTTAAATTAAAATGCAGCTAAAAGGGGAGTTGGTCTTGGGCTAAACAGCATTGTTTGTTAGATATCTATTTCCAGCATACAGACAGTTACAAATGATGGTAAAAGGGGAGCCAAGATTTCAGAAGAATGAGAACAGCATATGAATTGTAGTTATGAATGGTCCCTTGTTTTTCAAGCTGGCAGTAGCTTGTTGATGTCTGACATCCCATCTGTAACAGAACAATTTATTTATTTCTAAAGATCACATTTCTCTCAGTAAATAAAGGAAAATGCATTGTTTAAGGTAAGGACCAATTATTTTGTGTGACAATTCAGACAAGCTGTGTAACAAAGGCTAACAAGAAAATTCCCATTGCAGGAGTATAGCTATGGTGTCACATGTCACTCCTAATTCTGTGTTTTTTCTTCCAGCCAATTGTGTTTGAACCTTGGGAAAAACAAGACATAATAAGAAAATGAATAGATTAATTAAAAACTTATTTCTGTTTTTAGTATCTACAAAGAAAACAGTTTAAATGTAATTATCTTACTTTTTTTTTTAAGTAGTACAGTAAAATCTTTGCTAGATGAATATAATGTGTTAAATGATCAAATGTAGTTTGCTGTCATAGATTTCCGAGAGTTTGACATCATCCTTTGATAGTAATTGGTCCTTTCTTTCTGAATAGTAAGTTACAGTTGTGTTTTCCTATTCACTTAGCTGCTCTGTAAGGTGGCTCTACTGATGGTACTAGCTGTGTGTGCAGGGATAAGGCCCAGACTAGTTGATCAAAAAGAGCAATTCATGATGAGATAAAGGGCTTCCAAGGGATTGCAGCCTTTTGGTCTGGAGCAACTAGTATTGTTTTCTTTAAACACAAAATGCAAAGAAATTTGTACTGATTTTGAGGTATTCTTTCAATGGGTATTTGTGTAAGCTAAGTTCTGGAATTTTAATTTCAAACAGTGAGCCAACATATAAGGAGAATTATTTTTTTCTCTTGTGCTTTTGCCTTTTTAGGACTCTTTTCGAGCATTATTAACTGGCCAGGATAGATTGTGCCAAATAACTGAGGGATTTTGTGGGGTTTTTAAAATTCTGTTTCGCTGATGCTGATCCCAGTAAATATTCACTAACTATGCCTAAAGCCTCTGTAGTGATTCTGCTTTACAATTTACTGAGAGAATAGCTGTTTTTACACATTATTCTAATTCTTTTATGTTGTTCATGAGCACTGGTAAAAGCCTGGGTTATGATAAGTTAAATAAAATGTCTGAATTAATGAATTAAACATTTATTAGGTGCTGCTTGCTTTTGCTGCAGAGAAGAACTGAAACTATGCCAAGCAATATGAGGAAACCATACTTGATAAACATCTTTTTAACTCTCTAACCCATTCTATAGATTTTCTTTTTGATTTCTCGTTGAAACAATCTTTCCAGGAAACGTGGCCATGTCAGTTTCATCTGAATGAATGCAGAAGGTGATTTTGTCTGTCAAAGAAAGTTTGTTGCAGGAATACATCTCATTGTTAAATATTCTGTTGTTAAGCTCAATAACTTTGGTTAGGTGAAAGTATAACAGTTCCTGCGAAGAGTCTTCTGTTACGCTAGTACATTTTTCTCCAGGGGCTGGAAGAAGGACGTGTGTGCTCCTGTGCCACAGGAATGCTGACACTGATCGGAGGCTTCCCAGTCTCTGTATCTATCAGTTCAGTATGTCTGAGGGAGACAAAGTGAATCCCAGGTGCTGCCCTGGGAGCAGTGAATCGGTTCAGTGTAACGTGTCTGGAGTATCTTAGCAGTCTGCTGGATTGCAAAGAAAGGCAGAAGTAAAATTAACTTTGGCTGGTATTGATTTTGCACTTGTATATCTGATGGTGACCCACTCGTTTGCGTATGAAGAAGAGCACTTGCCAGCCAAATTCTTAAGAAGGCTCTTCATGTTGGAAGAAATTTCCTCCTGACTTCCATGTGGACTGGCTGAAGCTCTGGTTCATGAAGTTTGGTAATGGTGGTTGTCTTTGGGCAATGTTAGGACCAGGACAGGGCTTCCTTCCCACTGGATGCCTAACAAAACAAAGCAATGAGCAGGACTGTGAGGCTGATGGACTGAAAGGTCTCAAGGAAATGCCATCGTTGCCCAGCTCAAGCCAGTGTTGTCTAAGGTGATAGAATTTCTGTTAGAAGCTGTGTTAAAAGGGTACAGTAAAACAGGATTTTGGAGACTTCAGTTAGTGAGTCTTGATGTAAGAGTTACAGTTTTCTTGAGTTTGCTTGAATTCCACAGGTGTATAACAGGACCATAGTATGTTAGGGCAAAGAAGAGCAAGACAAAACAATAATTAAAACAAATGCTAAGAAAGGGGATGCTATAAGACTTCCCATTAGTTGTTGGGATATGGATTTGTCAAGCTTTGAATGCATTAAACTTTGTTTACAAATCAGTCTATCTGTTTAGTGTTAGGGTGAAGGGGTAACGACAGAAATAACTATGTCAGAAACCATCTGAAATCCAAAATATTTTCAGTATTGTCCTGGATTTACAAGACACAATCATTCTGTTCCAGTCTATAAATTTTTCTGTAGTAGAAGATGCTGTAAGTTGCTGTAAAAGTTCATTTCTAGATTGTTTCCTTGCTCAGAATATATTGAGGAGAAAACACAAGTAGTTAAATCTTAAGTTATTTTTAAACATGTTAACAGATTGTGTGCAGTGCTCTGGGAGTGTTAGATGGAGTTACTGTTGAGGAAAAAGGAACCTGTGGCAATGTGTCCAAAAAGACAGATTGAGCCATGAAGCTGCATGCATCTTCTGGGCCCAGCCTGGGCCATTGCCACAGAAGGAGTCTGAGCATATTAACACCTCCGATACTGATAAGGAAGCCAGGTGCTTTTAAGTGTTCAAACTTCTGCTTTTGGGAGTGCCAGCAAGTGCTTCAGTTGTGACATTGCTAGATAAAGGGTTGTTCATCCTGTACCAATGACCCAGAATTTACTCATCCCTTTGCTTAAGTAGTGTGAAGGTTCAGTCTGGGAACTATGTACAGTTGTTGGCAAGGTAGAGAAGCAAACGTGATCCAAAAATGAAGTCAAATCCCTTGCTACTTCATATCCAAAAAATGTGTCAGCCTGGTAGAAAGATGTTGCTAGATGTGATCCAAGGCCTGGGATACTTAAGCTTTTGCTCTGGATGGGTTTCAGCTCTTTTTAGTATGATATATGGTTGATGTACCTGAACTCTGTGCTTTCTTTCTGTAGAAGTGGAATCTTGTACTCCCTGTTTTAGGTCTCCATGGTCTCTTTCTGCCACTTCCTGCTTCACAGGACTCCCAAATTACTCTTACAGTCTTTGCAGCCCAAGGTATTATCAGATGATACAGCAGTTTCATGTTGCTAATTAGAATGAAACAGGCTATTAGAAAAATGCATATTCCGCATACCATTGAACTGTAAGTGCTTCAATGTAAAATGTAATTGTTTGGAAAACTAGGTACTGATAAATGATGTCTGCTAGAAGATGTGAAGAAATAAAAAACAAGCCAGACTGCTCCCACTGGTGGAACTTTCCTTTAAAATGGTTGTTTTCTCACAAATGCATCAACTACATGGTCAAAACTGCATTTCCTAGAAAATTTTCCTTTTCTTCACATGGTACTTGTATGCTGTGGTTAGTCAGTGTGCTCCATCCCTGCACTGCTGGAGTTGGATGTTTCATTTCCCTAATGACCTTGTAGTCATCCTGCTGTTTCATTTGTTTTATTAAAGCTGTGTGGTTTTCCCATTCCCTGTGTGGATTGTCCATTTGGCAGCATTTCCTAGGTGAGTTCAGCAGTTCATATGCACAGTAGCCGAGGCTGCGCTTGGCTACACGGCCATCACTGGTACCTATCTCTACCAACAGACATGTCGTACAGAAAGGTAGCTTTTGTGTTTTGGCTGCTATACCTCATGTTAGATGCCTGGTGGCATTTATACTAATTCAGACTGGTAACCTTGGTACTATTAAGTGTTATGTGGATAAGTATTCATAGAATCATAGACTAGTTAAGGTTAGAAAGAACCTTACCTATTTCCAAACCCCCTGCCGTGGGCAGGGACAGC
>JANHGB010035345.1:0-54269 GCA_026283785.1 Coracopsis vasa
GCTCTCGCTGCCATTTCCCCGCTGTAGCTGTTGCTTTTTCTCTTGTGCAAGATGTGAATAATTCCTCACCCTCCTCACGTGGATGTAGCTCTAGGAGCAGTGGTGCGTGTGTGTGTTAGTGCTGTGTGTAACTGTCGTGTTTAACTCACAGTGCAGCTGAAGTGCTTGTGTGTGACCACGTTAGAACAATACTGAGAATCACTGTAACCTGGAATGGAGGAGGAAGGGCCACGCAGCGTGGGCTGGGTCAAGTGATGACAATTGGGCTGGTGTGGTCACAGGGACCCTTGTGCCGCACGTGGCTGCATGGTCACAGAGCTGGAATCAGGCCGTGGCTGCGGGTGCAGCAGTGGCCCTGGTCCTGCATTGCTCACAGTCACTGTGTACATTAAAGCAACTGCACAACAACGAGCCTGGCCTCTCTCCTTCCCCTGCGCTCAACGAGCTCCTCTGCCCCTCTTCCTCCTGCTGGGGGGAGCTGGGGCCTCTATCCCGGGATCCCGGCCCCTCGATGGGTTGTGGAAGGAGCCCGGTGTAACCGTGCCCTGTTTGAGCATCCCTGTGCTGCGCTATCAGAGCTCGCCTGGGGTCGGGCAGGGTCTGTGAAGGACTGGTTTAGTAACAGAGCAGTAAAAAGCAGGTCTTCAAGGTCTGTAGACACTGAAACCACATATCTGAAAATGATTGAGTTACTCAAGTAATTATTAAATTGGATACCATTCAAATCTGTTCTGCTCTTTATTATACACAACGATCCACTCTTTATAGGGCCATAAATTCATCTGAGAAAGGTATGGCAAATCCAGGCTGGGGACAGGCTGCAGAGGTTTGGAAGTGAAGGCAAAGCTGTAAAGACTGGTTCTTCTCCAAGGGTCAGGATGTGAAGCCCTCTGACCTGTTCATGATTTGTAATCTCTGGCAGGCACTCAGCATCTTTGCATCCACCCTAGGCTGCCAGAGCAGCACTGAAAGGGGATGAAAGACACACGTGCAGGGAAATAAAGACTTTGCCCATGGTCCAGAAGTCTCTCTGTTCTTTTTCATGTTGCTCTCTTATCCACTCTCGCAGCATCTTCTCTGACTTTTGGTGCACCAAGCCAGCTTTTCATTTTCTTAAAGCAGTTCTTTACCAAGGGTTCACTTTAGTTGTTTCTTTGTTTTCCTTTCTGGGAAATGGTTTAAATTACCATGCTTTGATCACCTATTTCCCCTCCACACACACAGAGACAAGAAAAATACAAACAGTTCCAGTGAAAACAAGGTCTATTTTGCAAACAACCTAGTTTTAGAGGGGGAGGGAAGGTGGGGGAAAGTGCTATATCACAAACATTACAGACATCCTCTTGTTTTCTACTGCTCTTATTCCCTTGGCAGCTGGTAGAAACAGGTTTTATAAAGTTGCCATCCAACATTCAGAAGCACCGATGGGATTTGTTTAACTCATGAGTTTTGCAGGGCAGGCACTGCCCAGGGAAAACCTCTTGCTGCTGTAGTTGTGTCCTGGGTTCAGCAGTAGCAGTCATTTTTCTCTTTCTTGGTAGCTGATGCAATGCTGTGTTTTTGACTTTCAGCCTGGGAACAGCACTGATAACACCGATGGTTTTAGTTGCTGATCAGTGATGTTCAGTCTGACCAAGGACTTTCTGAGTCTTATGCTCAGGGAGAAGGGGAAGCCGGGAGGAAGCAGAGACAGGACACTTGACCCAAACTAACCAAAGAGGTATCCCATACCACAGCACGTCATGCCCAGGATGTAAACTCGGGGCGGTTACCTGGAAGGGTTAGATCACTGGCTGGGTATCGGTCGGCGGGTGGTGATCGGTTGTATTCTCTTCCCTTGTTCTTTCCCTTATCATTATTATTATTGGTGGTATCAGTAGTGGTTTGTGTTATACCTTAGTTACTGGACTGTTCTTATCTCAACCCGTGGGAGTTACATTCTTTCAATTCTCCTCCACATTCCTCCAGGAAAGGAGGGGAATTAGTGAGCGGCTGTGTGATTCTGAGTGGCTGGGCTTAAACCACGACAGTGTTGATAGCAGGATTGTGAACAAAATACAGAATATATGAACATATGATAAATTATTAGAATTTGGCACTCCAGTGCTTGGTAGATTTTTTTCTCAGTCTTGCTTCTCGGATAGCATCACATGCCAACTGAACCTACAAGACCAGCTTAAGAATATACACTCAAAATTGATTATATGTACAAATGATATTGTTGGGATTAGCTTGGTTTCTAGTCTAGAGAAACAAGGGCTATATGATCTTTATATTTGTCAGTAGACTCCACTAACACTGAACCAGCTACCAAGTCTCAATAAAATTTTGCATGCATCAGATACATATTCTTGTTTAGTGTTTTGTCATATCCAGCTCCAGTGATAATTCTTGCCACCAAGTTAGAGAGCCTTTCTCTTTCTTTCTAGCTCTCCTTCTAATCCCAGGAAAGCTGCAATTCAATGTTCAGTGACCCAGATTAAAGAATGAGATATCACTGAGGGTAGACAGTCACTCAGACAGTGTCCCTAGGTTGTGGCACCAAGCCTGTTGGAGTTCAAGAAGCATCTGGATGATGCTTTTAGTCATATGGTTTAGTGTTAGGTAGTCCTGTCAGAAGCAGGGAATTAGACTCAATGATCCTTATGGGTGCTATGATTCTCTGAAAAATACCCTTCAGCCTTGTAGTTATATTGCTTTCTAGAGACAAATTTGGATGCCTTTGAATTGAGGAGTCTCCCACATTCGGGATGAAAGCTTTGCGTAAAGTTTTTGTGTAAAAGACAAGTGACTGGATGTCCTTCTAATTCCTTTTTAAAGAGAAAAAGCACCTTAACTACACTGTGTCAAGGCACAAAGCCTTTCTGGTTGGTAAGAATGTTTGAACTCATATCTGAGCATTCACTTTGGAAACATTACTATCTCTTTCTCTGGTTCCTTTGCACATTAGGTGGAAGAGAGAGTTCAGTTTTCCAGGTTTGTTGGCATGAGAAACTTTTCAGCAAAGTAAGGAAGCATCCAAGGCTAAATGACTGCTAGACTACTTGCTGTTGCAACTGTATGTTTGGATTTATGCTTTGTGCATCTGCAGTGTTTTTTTTTATGGACATGCAACCTAGAGGACTAAAGTAGTTACCTTTTTTAATAGTATCTACACATTTTTCCCAAATAACAGCATTAATCAAATTCAACCATCTCCAGGTTCTCAAATGCTTATTAACACCAGTAACTATTATGCACTATAAACACAGATTCTGAGTAAGTTAGAGCGGCCTGAAATCCATGCGGTTGAAAATGTGTTGGCTCTGGACAAGAACCTGCAACTTTTATGTTCTTCTTCACATAAAAGACATTAACTTCTTTAGACGAATGGGTTTTGTGAGTGAGTAATTGGATTTATATAACTTACTAGTGATGTAAAGCGATTAACACTTCAAACAACATTCCTAAATGGGTGTTTTTCAGAAGAGTCTGGTCTTCCAGCTTATTTTCAGCTTGCCATTGAAATACTGCCATTTTTCCATTTGCTGTGCCAAATTACCAGTGAGTCTCTCATGTGCTTAGTTACACAATGCTCACAGTGGTGAGGGTAATAGGACTCTGAATCAGCTAAGCACTCAGTTTTCAAAGTAAAAGTAAAAGTATCCCTGTAAGTTATTTTTGTCAGGCATCTCATCATCACATGTCCCAGGTGAGGTATACTGGGCTCAAGAGAATAGTGGAAACAGAGAATTTCATTTAACTTACAAGGGAAACACAATGATCAGGTTCAGCAGTCATTATTACCACACCACAGTAGAATATGAACAAAGCTTTAATGGAGAGTTGGCATTGCACTGAATCAAAGATAACAGCTTTTTAAATGGTTTTGTTTCTCAGTTCAGGGCCTAGTTAATAAACCACCTAATAATTAATTATATAATTTTATAGCATTTTATATCTAAGTGTCATGCAGAAATTAACTAAAATTAAGTAATTTAGGAAATATTCCAACATTACCAACTATAACACATGTCAAGTTTTATTTAAAGGGGTAGGGAGAAGCTGTAGCCTAAAAATATTACTAAACAACACAGCATAAGATATTAAGGCTGTATATTTTAAAGACTATACACTAATACAGTACATTATAAAAATTAATTTTAAGACAGTGCAAGTCACTGCATTTCTTCTTTATTCCTTGTAGTATACTAAATATTGAGTTTGCAATAGATGTAATGATAACACAGTATTCCAAGGCTTTCTATATTTATGTAGAGGGCAAGAAATAAAAACTAGTTAGCTAGTATGTGGATATAGTTATGCTTATATGTATACTAGTACATGGATATAGTTATGCTTAGTGCAGTGAATAGAGGAAGACACTTTCCTAATGTTGTATTTGTAAGAGCTGGGTTTATAGTAATCATTACGAGTGATTTCTACTCAGAACTCAGAGCACTTTACAGATTTATGTACCAGCATCTCCCCTATTTAACAAATGAGAGTATTGCAGTCCCTAATAAGAAAATGTTCTAAATATTGTAAAAAACCCTATAGTTTGATCTCAAATGTTGCTTTAACTACATAATGAAGGGTTACGATATTTGATTATACAGCTTGGTTTAAAATGACTGAAAAACATAAGCATCAATAGTAAAAAAGTGTACATACATATTAACGTGTAACTACTGCACAGTGCTCGTTTTGTTTGTAAAAATTTGTATTCAAAGATCAAACAGTGATGAGACACAAGCTCTGGGAATATAAATTTTCCGAAGGCCAATGCTATGCACAAAGATTGCGGCTCACTAGCTTGAAATTGCAAACAGACCTTTCCCTGTGGAAGTCCTCTTTTCCATATACTGCTTCAGAGGAAGACAACTACTGAGCCTATCAGATTAATAATATATGGGTGGAGTTTTTTAAAATATTTTCCCCAAGAAATATTAAAATCCTATTAGGCTGGGAAAGTTCCATAATATCTCTGATTATTATTTTAATGCATATAACATCATGTTTCAGCCTATATAATTGTGCAGTTGCTAGAGATCTTTTGTGTACATCAATCTTGTAATAAAATCCCTTTCTTAAAACTGCTGGTTGGAGTTGGGAGATTCTACTGTCAGTTTCTCAGAAAGGTGAAAAAACACCCAGCGCAGGGGAGAAAATCAATAAATGGAACTTTCTTCCAGGTATTCTGGCCATTAATAATTGAAAACTCTTACAATGATCTGAGCCAGATTACTAGAACAGGTTTTGAAAAATTACCCGCTGTATTACTTCCCCACTAACCATCCCTTCAAACTTGGTGAACGGCTGACGGTGTCTGGCACCTATGCTGTTCAGACATTGCAATGAAGTGTATGTTTCTTACAGCCCTGAGTCCAGAGAAATGTAGAAGTCCTGTCTTGTCTCTCCAAAGAAAATATTTGTATCTTGGGAAAGAAAGATGGCTTGATTTGAAGTACCATTCAAGAGATCCTAGAACTTGATTGAAATCATCTAGCTTTGTATTGAAGTGATTTTTTAACAACAGGAAAAGCATGGCTACAGTGTAATTACAGCCAAGTCTGCCTGTATTTTGATGCTGAAAACTTGGCAAAGCCATTTTCACCTAAAGTTATTCTGAATGTATTTGTGATATTTTGGATACTTCCAGAGTAATCTCCTATACTTTGTGAGACAGTATTCCCAAACTCTCTTCTGCACTGCGGCTTTCCCTCTTTTGTATAGAATGATACTGAGTATCTTTTTCATTTGCCCTCTGTTTTGGGTCACGGAGACTGTTTCACCAGTTCTTACTGAATTATGAAAGTATGTACTCTTTTCCCTTGTATTTTGCAAGGGTAGAAAATGAGTACAATTGTGAATCCCCCCTCCTCCTCCTCAGCCTCTTTTATTTCCCCCAGGCTTTCAGAGAGACTGTCTCTCCTTTCAGATGGGTACACCTTTCTCCTTTCTTCTGTCACCCAGGCTTCAATTATCTACTTCAACTATACATGTTTAACATTTTTGAAACCTCTCACTTTTATGTTCCCTTTCTGTTCCATGAAGCAACAGAGATCTTCAGAAGATGGTCAAGATCGTTGCTGAACATTCTATTCTAGCAGTAGAAAACTTTACTAAGGTCCTATTCATAACTTAAATAGTCTCTCTTCCCTTTCTTTTAGACTTGGGTGAAACTAGTCCTCATTTTCATTAAACAGATATAACAGTACACTTTGTATAACATACTCAACTCATTTTTTCCTCTCAAAACTTTCTATATGTGGTTTGGTGGGTGAAATTGGAATGTCTCACGTTCTTGCAATCTGTCCATCTCTGACAGCTTCGTTTCTTTATTCAGTGGCTGCTCTGGTGCTGATAGAGGTGTCAGAAGAAATTGCCTATCATACGCATGAGTTTGTCACTCATATGAATCAGCTTTATCACAGCTCCAGAGCATCTCCAGAGACAGTATTAACTGCTTCATTTTTAATTACAAAGTCACTCTCTGTGTTTCTCAATATGGACATCTATGTAGCCATTCATACAATCACCTTGTTCAACATTTAGAATACAACTATTAAAATTTACCCATTATTTCTCTGAATTTCGCTATGAAGTTTTCAAAAGGGCCTCAGTAGTATTCATCCCAATTATTGTTCATGTTTCTAAGGTATTATGTCTTCTATCCCAGAGACAGTACATGTTTTAACATATCTTGTCACAAAATGTGTTCTCTTACGTGAGATGCCTGAAATAAAATTAAGGTTAAGAGATTTAAAGTGGAATTGTGGCTTAGTTCAAAGCTAGGGTTTAAAAGATACATATTTTTCAATTGAATCTCAATTACATGCTAAATAGAAAAAAAATTCTAGGTATTGCCTTGGGAATACAAGGCAGTCTGAGAAACTAAACTCAAGATCTGGAGTAAATGTAAAGCCTTGTCAAGGTATCTTAATGTTTTTGTGAGTTTTTTGTTTAGTTTTGTCTTGTTTTTAATGAGCTATTTAACAAGTGGGATGGAACTACCTGACATTTTAGTACTTTTTAACATTTGCAGTTAGCCAGTACATGGGTCTTTTGTAATGTTTCAACATCAAGAAGCAATTTGATGATGTAGTCAGATATTTCTTCGATACAGTCTTGTTTGTTAAAAAAGAATGTGCACAAAAATCTATTTATTAGATGCCATTACAGTTAAACAATAAAAGGCTATTTCTTTGCCCAAAGTTTTAAGTTTAATTCTACATAGAATTCTCTCACCTCTTAAATGTATAGTTCTTACCTCTGTTTGTCTTTTTACTGCTTCTTTTTCTCTGTTTTTGAAGGATTTTTGGATGTTCCTGAAATATGCTTCCATCAGATGATACCCAGTAAATTCCTAGTACACATTTTCCCTTTAGCCTTCCACTTATCTCTGTTTTGGGGATCCTGTTGTTTCAGATAAAAGGAAATATATCTTTTATGCTTGATCTTAAACCTATTGTGAATGATAGGCTTGTCCCAGCATCCTCAAAGTTACATCAAACTTTTATCACACATATTTTCTAATCTCAATCTCATTTAAAATGAAGTAGTTCCAATCTGCTTGACATTTTAACCTGAGGCAACAATCAGAATATAATCTTCATGCTTTAAATGCCTGTTTTGTTGTGCTTTTATATAATTTAAAAAGTATCTGTAGTGGATACAATATCTGCTATGGTATGGAATGGCATAGGTCACATTGCACCTCACTTTGGTGCAATTTTCATACAAATTTGAGTGGCTTAGTGAATAAGATGTCCTTAAGTGAGTGCTGACAGCCCCTGTGTAGAAACAATCAAGAGAGACTGGTGCTTTTGAAGGCCTTGAGACTAATGCCTAAAATTAGGCATAATGTGAAATCAGATAATTCAGATGCAGTCCTGTGTCTATGTGTGCCCTCCCCATGGCCTGGAATGGGTCAAGAAGTAAACCATCCTGATCAGCATGTTTAAGTGTCATCCTGACAGGGGTCAATTAATTTGCTACAGAAGGATGTGACAGGTTTTTTGTTCCAGTCAGTGTATGAAACTTATGCTCAAATAACCACAATGCCAAAAAACATTTTAGTATCTTCCACCACATTCAGTCTTAAGCCCTCTAAAAATAACCCTTGATTGCTCCAGCTGCAAATGGCATCAGCATGATGATTCTGATCACATCATTCAAAGGTAATTTATATGTTTATACAAAACTTTCTTGGCTTTTATAAGCTGACTTGTGTAACTCCATAATGCTTGAGTAGAAAAATACCATAGAAACTGCATAACGTTTACATAGAACAAAAATTATGTACATGCAAATCCCTACAGCGATCTTTCATTCATGGCTCCTAATATGACAAATTTTTCGCTTAGGTTCTCTAATGGTTCTTATTGTCAAGGACAGCTATTTATACTTTGCAACATTAGGTACTTACGCTGTAAATCAAGGCCCATGACTGAGAGGTATCAACTGTAAAGTAATTTATAGGAGCAACAGCAATATAATAACTAGTATAAACCAGTGTTCATGAGCTGTTATTCCTGGCTAGCACCGTTGCAACCACCTGGCTCATATACATTGTTCTCCACCTCATTCTTGCCCTTTTGTTGTCCTTCACCTTTTAAACCCTAGCCAACAACTCCACTAATACAGCAACAAATTTACTGGCAAGCTCTTCAACAGCTGGGCCCATCCCAGTTGCTCTGTGCCAGCCAGCCAGCTGGTAAGATGGGAATGATCTGAGAACTGGCTTTAATGCTGTTTCACAGAACAAACAGAGACTCTGCTGTATTTGCCTTACAGAGGTTTTTTTTCCCTTTGCTGTGGCATTGTTTGCTGATCATGGTTGTTGGCAGATAAAGGTTAATATGGAGGACAGGAAAGAGAAACATAAGGAAACAAGTTAGGGAACTGCACTTGGAGAGTAGAAAGGTATTTCCTAAAAGTGGATAAAGAATTCAGCAAAATACAAAATTCAGAATAAATGTTGACAGTTAAAAGATCACCCCCATTTCCTTAGTTGATGTAATACTGATAACATTATTCAATTTAAATTTACTACATGAGCAAATAAATGACTAACTCAGGTCTTGGTGCTATTGAGTACTTTTGGGTACATACATTCTTTTGCTATCTTCCACTGCTTGTCTTAAAAACCTCTTTTTTTTATTTAATTTATTTATTTTTTTACTACTATGATACATTTCTATTCTGTTATGTTTATTCTAGTACCAGGTTAGAAAAACATGAAGTTATGGGCACCTTTGTTCAACTGAAGTTTTCTTTTCCAACCCTGGGAGTATTTGTCTCTCCTCAGATCTGTTGGCATAGAGCTCTAGTGACATAAAAATTATGTTCTTAGAGTTTTACTTACCTCAGTGCTTCAATTATATTGTTCTAATACACTGAGTTATACCAACATTAATAAATTATGAGGTCACTTGCACTTGGTCTCACCCAGCAAAGTGATTGCCCAGCCGTTCAGTTAAGGTCATCAGTCTCTCTTGTCCTTTAATAAATGTTTAATTTTATTCTATGTAGAGTGGAATAGCTTTAACAGTGTTGTACTCTTCAATGGTTATCTAGGAGAAATTTGAAGGCAAGCTTTTAAGAACGAGTGTTCAATGATAAAGCAGGTAGGTTAATGTAATACTGGAAGAAAGACTTTTTAAGGGATTAGGAAAGAGAAACTTATGTCTGACTCAAACTTCTAACACTAATTATTAACTGCACAGCTCCAGATCACATTCTCCAGTAAGTTCTTTATTTTATCACCAAGCTCTTTAAGGAATTTTTATGTTTACAAACAGAGCAGTCTGGGAAAATGAGGTAGAAGTTGAGAATGAGGAGCAATACGTGCCCTTGATCAGAGGGGTTGTACGAGTCTAAATTTAAAAAAAGATTAATCCATATAAAAAAACCCCAAAAAAACCCTAAAAAACTCCAAAAACACCCCAAAATCCAAAAAGTCACCACAAACCAAAAAATCAATCAAAACTTCTGTGGTTTAAATTCACCAAAGTCACCACTGTGAATATGCAGTTCCCAAGGACTCTGACAGTTACAGAAAACATGTCTCCCCAGCTCCCAAAGTCTTGTTATACCCTGATGGGAACCTGAGAGTCTTTAAAATCTTGATGAACTTCGCAGAGGATAGGTACTTCCCACCCAGCTGATGTTTCTACAGGCACTTTGCTAAATATGTCCAAGTTCAACAAGGAAAGTGTTCCAGTGTGTCCTGTACAAAATGCGGTGTGTGTAAGTCATGGAGCAGTGCAATTGCCACTGAAACCATGGTGGCAGCCTGTCTCCCTTTCAAGTCATCAAGACTCTGTGAGAACTCTGAGTATACTCCTTAGGCATGGGCATGGCTCTGTGTCTCAGGACTACTGGTGTGTAAGTTGTTTACTCAGGGAATAATTGCCTTTAGAAACTACTTACAAATTCTGTACGGTAATGATTTTTCTCTAGTAAATTAATGAAGTCATTTGTATCTAGCATGGTCCCAGTATGATAATCACTGAATTGACTTTCACCTTGGTAGTGTACTTGGTATTTAAACAACAACTAAATGTTCTAAGCTCCAGAGAAATAAAAAACAAAACCCCACACTTTGGGCCATCAGCCTGGTACTGTAATCTCTGTAAAACCATGAGATTCTATCTAAAAGGAACAAAATTCTGTTTTCAGTTCCTCTGTAACCAATATATAAAACTGAGGAAACTATAGCATTTTTAACAGCAGGGATTCTATGAAATATTGCATCTGCAGCCCAAGTGCCACCGCTTTGTCCTGGGATTTCTGCCAAACCGGGAGGCTGTTCAGCTGTAATTAACATTTCTCATCCCAATATCATTGTTGATGAGTCCCCACACAGTTCTAAGTACAGCTGCCTACTACAGTAGTTCATTATGAACACAGGACCTCTGCTGACTCTCTTCCCTCCTGCTCTACTCATCATGGGCAATTTTCACTTCTTCAAAAGAATCACACAGTTCCCTTCTTGCCAGAATCTGTGAGGTAGCTTCGTCATCTCTTATTTGAAGATCTGCATATTGGTTTTGGCTTGATCCAAATTATCTTTGTTGCCTTTAGGATGTCTTTCATCTTTTGTTCGGATCTGCTGGACTTCATTTCTTCCTGGACTGATTCCACCTTGAGCTAGACATCCTTCATCCCTCGTTAAATTATTTTTCCATTCAGTTTGGTGCTCAGATTAGCCAGATCAGATCCTGACACATTTCAGCATTGCTTTTCTGAAATTCCTTGGCATTGCTTCTCTGCAGTCTGTTGGAAGCTTTGCTGAAACTAAATGGAAGGCTAAGCAATTACAAGTGATGTAGTGATGTGAACAACTGTTCTTGAGGATATGTTATATAAATGGTCAGCATGAAACACAGCATTAACCAGCCAGTATGAGAAAGCTGCTTAGGAAAATGGTGACTTCAGTTATTATCTTCTACAACTGTCAATAGAGAAATCAAAAGAATACACTGGAAAATATCTATTTTAAAATAAAATTAGTAGTTGCTACTACATTTTATCTATATTACCCAACTTCTTGCTTCTGCTGGCATTATTATTACTTACTGTTCGATCTAACGAGGGACCAAAAACTTGGCTTCAGCAATGTCTTTGTTTCAAACAGCTTATCATCTAAGCAGAGATGAGAGAAAAAAACATACAAAGAGAGTTTAAGGAGTCAAAAAGACAAGTCTGGGAAGTTTTACCAACGACCTTCCTAACATGATGATAGCAGTCTAAGCAAAGAGGGTTTTATTTGGGTGTTTTAGAAAGAAAGAACAACCAAATGATGAAGTCTAGCAAACTTGGCTGATTGATTAACAGGGGTAGGTGAACTCACAGTAGTGAAGGAGACAGAAGCAGCAGGATGGGTGGAGTTAGGTCATTTGTGTTCTTTAAAACAGAGGTGAAATATTTTTGCTGCAGTCTAAACCAGTAAGCAATAAAGTCAGGAAAATGAAGGGGTGACCTTATTAGTGACCTGGAAAAATGATCTTTGCATCACTTTTCCAGATGGAATGGGAATAGATCTGCCATGGCCAAAGAAGGGTCCTTACATTTCTGGATGGTGGCCATTCTTCTTCCTTAGTAGGAAATATTGCACCCAAAAATAAATATTAAAGAACAAAAACAAGCAAACAAACCCAAACAGAATCGGCAACAGATGAATAGTAATCCAAGTTGCAAAGTGACACTTTGGCAAACATTGTTCAAATGAACAGTCCTGGAAAACAGATAAGTGATCATTTCTTAAACATACAGAGGTGAGGGGGAAGGAACTCTTACACTAAGGAAAAGGACAAAAATTGATGAGGAAGCTTCCTGAACATAGATGACAGAAATCCAGTTTCTATTCTCAGATGACTTAAACAGACTTGCTCTAATTTAGCATGGATATAATTAAGAGTACAGTGCCGTCCAGTAAGGCCACATGGGTTCTAAGCAGGCCCAGAGCTTTGAGTGTAGTTATATGAATTACTGCTTTAAGCTGTAATAGATTCTACTGTGGGATCAAAAATGTTTGAGAAAAGAAACCTTAAAGTGCAATAATATGTAGTAAATATTTATTTCTGCTCAAGTAATATGTGTATCTCTAAAAAATCTCCAAACATGAAGGAAGAGAAAGGAGTATGTTGAAGATCTGGCACCAAAAAAACCTAGAAAATGGATTTTATTATAATAGCTACTAACTTCTCATGGTTTAGAACTGTTAGTGAAGGGAGGCTTATCAGTCTTAGAGTGTCTACTTGGACACTTTTAATATCTAAATAGTGAGACCAATTCAGAGAAGCATTGCCTAATAAAGTTATCATACAAAGCAATAAAATACAATGATTTAAAACAACTCATCATTCCCAAATTCTTGATATTTTTAGAAAACAGCATTTTCCTCTCAAAAAATTGATTTCTTTCTTACAAACTAAGCAAAAATTTGCATCCAATGTACATCCAAAAAATAACTATTAAAACAACTTTTAAAATGAGGATTGTGAATGATTCCACAGTGCTGGAGGAGATGGACAGAGGAAAAAAGTCTTCTGACAATCTCAGAACAGTGTTCGGTAGCCAGGTCTTATAAGGGACTCAACAAATCCTTTCCCAGGAAATGGCAACCTTCAATGACATTAGAGGAAATCAAGGATTTACTAAACTCCTTAGATCTCAATTCTGCAATATAGTCCATGTGCAGAGCCCTGACATCATCAGTGAATTATTTGGAGAACTGACAATGCCACAGGACTCCTGTAAAATTTCTCTACTAACACAGAAATGATTTCAAGAATGAGTGATGCCACTCAACAGTAAGAGAAAAAGCAGATATTTTTTCCTGCTATCATTTTGCTTGAAATGATGCAGCCTGCTGAAAGCAATGAATATGAGTCAGACGTATTTATGAGGTAAGGACCCTACAGTGTCTGGAGTCATTAAGGTCTTTCATTTTTCTTGTTCAAATCAAAGTACCTGTCATTCTCCCTTGAATCTCCTGCTGCTTCACGGAGCACCCACTAGTCTCAGAGAAAAGGTTCTTTTCATAAAGAGCAATAAAAATGTGTCATTTTATATCTGGGGTGACTGTTTTTGACAAGATAAAATCTTGTTTAGAGCTCTGATTTCTTTCAGGCATCTGCAATTTTTTTGTTGACAAAAAGAGAAGCATTAAGTCTTACTTCTGAGAGCAAGTTTGCATGAAACACATATCTTAAAATTGGTTAAAGCCTGAACTGACACCCAGCATCTGACTGAGAAGAGGCTCTGTAATAGTCTGAGGGGGTTTCCTCTGAGGTCAGAAAATATTTTCAAAATCAACACGTTCTTTCACAGATTCTCACATGTAAAAAATCTCACCAAAGTCTATTTACAGTTCTCTAAACCAGTTTAATATATTAATGTTGACCATTCAAATTTTCTTTAAGGCAAGAAAGAGGGGTCTGAAAAGTAGGCTTGTTCTGGTATGTGCTTTAACCTTTGCTATTGACATAAATGAAAATGGCATAATGTGCTCTGTTGCTTCGGTTTGTGAATAATATGCTTTCTTTTAAGGTGAAAATGTGCAAAAGCCCTGAGACGGAGCAGAAAAGATCCACAGGCCTACAAGAGAGACTCCTCTCTGTGAGAAGTTCAGAGATACATTTGGCTCTAGAAAATTTGAAGAGAAATATTTTGTGCCACTATCCCTTCAAGTAAGATGAAGCAGCAATTTCCTTTGTCAGAAGGCCACTGTGGAAAGCAGGTGGATAACAAAGCTGCAGACAAGTTTTTGTCCACCAGAGAGAAGCCTGATGTACCAAAAAGCCAGACTTAACAGCCCTAAATCTGCTGCTGCGTTATGGGATAGCTTATTACACAAGACTTTACAAGCAGCACAAATACAGAGTGCTAGGAAAGTTGTACAGACTATTATCTGCTAAACATTTGACTTCTTTGCCATTAAAGTGACCTTGCCTTAGTGAGAACATTGTTATGTCCCTTAAAATACACTGATAAAGCAGTTAAAGCTGTGCAGTGCCCCTGATACAGACACAGTGAGATCAGTATATCTTTTCTCCTTGGTATACAAGGCTATATCTCTGCTGATACTGACCAGTTTTATAGTACTATGGACATGTCTGTGTAACAGAAGTAAGACCTTTTCAGGAAAGAAGAATGAAATCCATATTAAACTAGCTCTCTTTTTGCCTGCTAAATAAAACAGGACCTTGGAGTAAGCAGTATGCTGCTGACTACTCACAGGGCTGAACTGTTAGTGTGTTTCCTGGCACGGTTTTGGTACAAATCGAATAAGCTCTTCTCCAAGCAATATCTGCAAGGGGTGCAACACTGCCAGAGCCATTCTCTGTGGCAGGATGGGACTGAACCCAGTTTAGTTCCCTCCTTCTCAGGAAGTTTCCACAAGCTATTACTGAAGATGGTACATCCTCAAAGCTCTCTTGGCACCTTCACATCACAGATCAGGATATGCAACACATCCTCAATTTCATGATATTTAAATATTATTCTAATAGCCACAACATAGCCCTTTTATTACTGTAGCCTGTTATATTATTTGAACTGAAAAATACATATAAAACAAACAAATTATATTCTGGGTCCAGATGTACACCACACAGGGCCTAGGGGAGACCTATGGCCCTGCGCTGTATAGATTGGACAGCAGCCAGGTAGCGTTCCTTGTCCTAAGGACACAAAAATGTTCCCTCGCCTTGTTTCAGTTGAGAGCATAGACATAGCCCTATACTCACAGACAGGTATTCCAAGTGTCAGAGGGCGATTTAAACCTTCAGCTATCCGGACTGTCCACAAGAGGAGGAGGCAGCCTGAATGCACCTCCTCAGACCCACCAAAATCATCAGGAAATTACTCCAGAGAGGAAGCTGCAAAACTAAAGGAGCTGCAAAACTAAAGGAGCTTTCCCCATCTCTTATCAAGATGAAACAAATATTTTGGAGCCATGCTTTACATTCATGTAAGAAACACAAAACAAATCATTATGTTTATTCTCCAGAGTTTATTTTGTGTTTGTCAAATGTAATGCATTGTTAACGTGCAATTAAATGTTTTGATAAAAAATACATGAGTGTAATGTCACATAATTCAAAAATTTTCATTGTGCAGTAAACTTCATCTTTATTTAAAATGAAAGTTGTGCTAATTGCAATGAAACTAAGTAATTAAAATTACTAATCTTCATCTCTACCCAATGATAAACCATCCATGTGCAAAATGAATTGTTACGTGAGTATTTTCCTTTCAAATTGTACATTAAAGATCAAGGGTAGATTAAAGGATATCACTGTAATGGATGTTGTCTCTTGCATGGAAAAGCAACATGTTCCATTAGAGGTCAGGAGTTCAATTTGGTCTGATGCATGAGCAGACAGACTGGCTGAGCCCTCCCTGTTCTTCTTGACCTGTTAGAGTCAAGAAAAATTTTGGCCTTCTTATGGAAGAGAACAAGTAATACTCCACAGACGCCAGGGGAAGATGATGAAGAAGACAGGACTTTATGTCTGTTTGATCTGCCTTGGGAGCAGACCCTGTTTTGTTGGGAAAGGGGTCTTCACATGCTATTTTGGCTGTATGTGCCCTCAAAGATTTGTTGAATTATTCAAGCAAAACCTCTACTAACATATTGTCAACACAAGAGTCAAGTCCTTATTCTTCTTTAGTAATCAGAAAGGTCCCTCATTTCTATAACATCTGTTACAGGCACCCATTGCAGTGTACAGTCTCCTTATTATGCTCCATTAATCTGCTTTTTGTGAGGATAAATTGAGGCACAGAGAGGGTTTAGCTTTAAATAATGCACCCAATCCAAAACTCATAATAATGCACCAGGATCCAAACCTCACAGCTACTGGTTTATATACTGAGAGGAAAAAAAAATTAACTGAAGTGGAAAAAATTTAGTTTCTTCTCACATAATTAGCAGTCTCAAATTGATTGTTTGTAGATAACTGAGCTTTTACATGACGAATATTAGGAATGATACAGGCAAAACACAGGCTCTTGGATTTGAGACGCAGCAGACCGGCATTCAGTTCTGTTAAACATTGTTTCATCAGTGGGAGTCTTGTTCCTCCTCCTCAGACTCCCTGATCACAGGTTAGTTTTAATTATTTCAAAAATCACATTCTCAACAGTGTTCAATTATTCATGAGAAATAGATTCAAAGTATGAATATGTGTCCTTCCCTGAAATGGTAAGTGAGGTTCATTTATATCTGCATAGGTAAAGAGCAGATCTGCTGGGTTAGGAAAAAGGGAAATTAAGTCATACTTAATCGTAGAAAGAAAGGTAGATTTTCCTTTGATTTCTTGCCGTGGCAATGATAACAGTTGTAGAAATGCTGCAAAGCCAGAAGTTGCCTCTAGGAGAAAGGAAGAAAAAAGATTCTAGATAAGATTTTGAAACAGAGAACACAAGCTTGTTTTTCCTGTTCCACTATCTTGTTCAATTGCTGTAAACAATTTTCCAAGGCTGAATTCAAATATTACAAGTTCAGAGACAGGTAACATACAAGATGGAATTAATGAGATTCACCTAACTGGGGGAGATAACATACTGAATAGCTAGGTATTTTATGGTAGGGCTGATAAACCGGATCTATAGTACAGCCAGAAAAGTGTAAAACTGGTGTCATCATTGTTTATCTGCCATGTAACGTTAAGTACCTGTCAACGTATTATATCTTCTGGAGAACAATATTAATCCATTCCCTACACCAAAATCCAGAGAATTCAATTCACTGTAAAATACAAATACTCTCTGTTTACTCACAGAAGTGCTTTACTAAATCTTTACATCCAGAAGTGGCAGAAACTAATGCAGTTAAAATAAAGATGTAAAGAGAACAGCAGCAAGGGTAAACTCAGAGTATTCAGGATAATTAAAGTGTGAACAGTAGAAAATTCAAATTAACTGAAGCAAGCAAGCACTGTAACAAGTGAAAAAATAATTAGTGGACCAAGGAAGAATAATAACAGTTTCTTGGAGATAGTAAGCAATAGGCAAAGGAAGAGGAAACAGTTTATCCTCTTAGGCATGATAGTGGGAAATTCGAGCCAATGGATTAAAAAGTATAGCACTAGACATTAAAAAACAAAACAAAATAGTTTGGGTTCATTTAAGGAATGGAGCTGGAGATTTCCGTTAATCAGGGATCAAAATCAGAGGGATAATAGGAAAGGAATAGACAAGGAATCAGAAAACACAGATAATGTTGGAACTATTAACAAGTAGATCAGACAAACTTGACATGGAAGGCAACATAGCTGAATAATGCTCTCTCTGTACACTAAAGTATTTAGAGGAAATAGAATAAAACTTTCAATAGCAGTTTCAGTAATTTGATAGCAGAGAGGCACTAGGATCTGAAAACTAAAATTGCATTCTATTGTGAACAACACAATGAAGACCTCCTCTCAGTATGTGCCCGTCAACTAAACAAACAGCATGATCTGAAGAACAATATTTTAACATGCTCCTATGAAGTAAAAAGCATGGCCAACACTGGCACATTTTATTCAGTAGATTTCACGTCAGCTCCGAAAGAATAATAGAGAAAGAGATGAGGTTCAAAGATGTGGCTGAGAATAATGAGAAGCTGGGAAATAGTCTCATATGAAGCCCAAAGGAAATATGAGCTATACAGAACACAAAGTATGACCAGGAAACTCAGTCCCTCAAGTGACAAAACCACAGTCTTGTCATAAAAAGTGTCAAATCACTTGATAATAACAACTGTATGGCTAATAAAAAAATGCAGGAAATCAAGACTTCAAAAAGAACCTAAATTTCCATTTTTCAGGACATAAGTGAGTCTCTACATTTAGGTGTTAGAAAGAAATTTTCTAGCCAACAGCTGTCTCTTATACCTAACTACTCTGTATCACATGACGCATGAAGTATAGGATATATATTGAATCTCGAAAAGCTCATTAGTATGGTCTACTCCGATCTGATGAGGTCTTTTTTTTCCCATGTTCTGGCGGATGCCCCGTCAATAATGTAACTGGCTATTTAATGAAAACCGAAATCACTGACAAATCACAGGGCAGTATTCTTAACCTAACATTAATTTTTAAAACATACTCTCTGAACCTCAGTTCTGAAAGAGACAGAATAGAGGGCAGGCTTTATCTTATGAGTGAACTTCTACGCTAAAGAAAAGATTTCACTTAAACATCTTAAATTTGTAAAATGCCTTATGGAGGCAAACAGCTAGAGTGTCATGTAACTATCAAAGAATTCTGTAATTTAGAAGATACACCCTCTGAAGACTGACCATAAAGAAGCTTTGGGTATCCTTGTATCTCACGGAGGTGTGTCCCCATGGAATAGTTTGGTAAACAAATACAATACCACTGCCCTATCATGTGTTGTTAAAGTCATGTCAAAGGCCAAATCCTTATGCAGTGGAAGCTTATACTGACTAGCTGTCAAATTGACTGGTTCAATTCCATGGCCAGGTCTTTCACAGATAGACTTATCCTCAGTTTTTGTCTTCTGCAACTCTTGTGACAAAACCCCATGAGTTTTCTATCCCAATCCTTCAATCCCAGCTGGATCCTTCAACAGCAGGTAACCTTTGTGACTTGACTGAGAAAGCTGATCTTGTGGCAGCTTTTGAAGGAGGCTGTAGCAATGTAGTTTCTGATAATATGCATGCCTGGGCACTTCCATCTCCTGTGGTGTCAACAGAAATCATCACCTTTCCATTGTTGTGTTGCTTTAGCTGCAGCTTTGTGCCACTTGTCAAAACGTAGCTACATTACATATTTTGCTTTGTAACATTGACTGTTTGATTTCACACTCATTATCTCTCATTCATGTATGTCAGTAATACCTTGCATTTGTATAGCTCCTGTCACAATCTGTTCACATTTTATCCAGTATCAGAGCTTGTACCACAGCTGCAAGGGTTGTCCTTGATGGCAAAAGCTAAATGCAGGGGAGATGAATGAAGCTATTCAGCTTCCCAGATGCTCTTTTGCTGGAAGCCTTAGAATGAGTATCAGACATAACCTGTCTCCCAAACCCCAACTAATGTAAACAGCTGTAAAACATACTGTGCTAACTGACACTGCATTTGACACATGGGCTATAGGGATCATTACCGATCTCTTTTGTCAGTTAAGGAAGTTTCTGGAATACCAGACTGTGCTGACTTGTCCTGCTTCTCCTGATCTAGTTTCTGCAGTCTCCAAACTACTTTTCCTACTCCCTTCTTCTCTGACGATGGTCTGACAGAAACAGTATAGTTGTGTCTTTCACAAAATATTCTCTTTTACATTCTCCACTGCACTTGCTTAGACAAACCACAAATCGCAGTTTTGCTTCTGTTAAACTGCAAAACAATGGCATAAAGTCAGAGAATCAGAGAATGGTTGAGGCTGGAAGGTACCTTCAGAGGTCACCTGGTCCAACTCTTCTGCTCAAGTAAGAGATAGATAGAGCAAGTTGCCTGGATGGTGTCCACATGGTTTTTGAATATCTCAAAGGATGGAGACTAACTGGGCAACCTGTGCCAGGGCGCGGTCACCCTCACAGTAAAAAAGTATTTCCTTGTTCAGTTACTTTTCCTGTTCTCTTAATATGCAAATGGAGCAGAAAGGAAGATGTTAAATTGGACACCTCTGAATATAATTTCCTACAATTTTTTTTTTTTATTATTCCATTTCCTTTCTCTGTCCTTTTCCCTTTTAATGTTATAGAAGTGTACTTAAAAAAAAAATCCTTTGAATAGAAGAGTGATCACAACACTGCCAATAAATATTGAAATGTCTGTTTCTGAAATGACTTATTTAATGGTTTGACTTGATGATTTATTTAAATTAAACTAAAACAGAGATTAAAGCTTGATATTAAAAAATGGACTCATTATTAGAAAAGAAAAGACACATAATTTAGGTTTGTCAATTTAGATTTATAATTGGCAGACAAAGTTCAATGCAAATAGACATAGCTTAATAGACAGAATAAAGAAAGCAGGAGGGAATGTTTCAAAGTAAAATGTTAATGTGGGAATTATTTGTGGTAAGATTGAAAAGAGAGAGAAATATTCTTTTATATAAAAGAAAAAAATAAGCAGTGTGGGCTGCTATGGAAAAAAAAATACAGAAACATATAGAAGTTATTTCCCTGTTAGTAACTGAAGAATTGATTTGCACAAATTAAAAAAAAAAATCATAGTTTAACCAAACCTGATATAAAATAATTTTTAAAGAAGTTGTCAGAATATTTGCTTTCTATTGTCTTCCTATAATCACTGCTTTTGCTTAAATAAGGAAGTTAGAGTGCCAAGCTACGAAAAGACAGGCAGCATACAGCAAAGTGGCATTAATGGACATTTGCACACTTAATCACTGCTGATGTCACCAGTGGAAACCATTTCTTCCCTTCAGATTTCCGCAGGTTAATTATATTTACTGTAAAATCTGTTTGCATTATAGATTTGTGTGGCTTTGATCTGCAGCCTCTGACTCTCATTATTTTTTATTCTGAGAGATTAATGGTCCGCAGAGTAACTGGATTTTGGTGTGGAGGGAGGTGGTCTAATTTTTATAGTTCTTATATACCATAAACAAGTTTCCTGTCAGGTTTTTTTTGGTGATAAACTACAGAATACACCACTTATCTGCTGACAAGGCATTTTACTGGGCCTGTAGTCCCATTTGTGAATTTTCCACATCCTTTTCAAACATCTTTGTTCTAAATACTTGAGTGTACATCCTTCTGCATGCTCACCCAATATACTTCTTTAAAATGCATCATTATTATCTGTAATTTTATGACACAGTAGTTATCCTTCGCCTAGAATTTATACAAAGTGTTGGCTTGCAGTTGTTAGGATGGCAAAGCCACATCTTGTGGACTTTTAGATCTGTAAGTGACCCTTAGGCCTAAGTGTGAAAGAAAAGTTGAAGTACCCAGATATTTATAATGCAAAAGAAGCCAAATGGAGAATTTTCCTGCTTAACTTTGCCAGAGTATGTAAAAAAAGGAACTATAGAGAAAACATGTCTCTAAAATGATATTTTCCTCCCATCCAAGCTGCAAATAAACAGCTCCACTGGGAAGGTTACTAAAAGGACAGTGACAGTAGCATAACTGAAGTTTAGCAAAATATGAAGTACTGCTTAAACCAGTTACAATGAGAATAAACATTTAAACAACTTAGAACTAGTATCAGTTCCTGTAAAGTGTGTAACAAAAATATCCACATAGATAAGGAGGCATGAATCCTGCAAATCACAATGTTATAATAACAAGGAAGGACAAGGAAAGTAGACTATAAAGCTGGGAGGGAGCATCAGATGTTAAGTTTAAGTGATTTTTGCAGCTTCCAAAAATTCTTTTGCTCAGAAGCCCAGTAATTGGCTTGTCCATTTATACTGCTAACAGTTCTCTATCTTGTGAGACAAGTGCCCGCTTTTATACAGGCTTTCTAAGCTTTTTTTTCTCCTCCCAATCTGTACGTTTTTGTATACATATGTATTGGTAAATCATCTGAACTATAAACACTTGGGATCATTTTCATTGTGGTAATAGAATGCATTTTCTGCAGTACCGAAGTTAAGGACTTATTCATTGAATTAAATCATTGAAGAGAGATGGAACTCCACGGAGGCACATGTAAAATCTGATTTTCCCTCTGGAGATGTCTTTTAGAGCATTGATTACAGGGGAGCCTACAATGGCTCACCCTTAAATGTAGGATCCAGTTAAGTTCCTGAAGCTCTTCAGCAAAAACTCATACTATGACTTAAGTGTTCACATTAACTTCTTTTCTTTGTTATATTTCTGTGGAGAAAAGAAGATGTAGGTCAAGGTTGTCTTGGAGGTAACAGACTTAATCATGACAACTAAACTCAGTCACTGTTGTAAACATTCAGCTACTTATCTTGATATTGCTGACTTTCCTACTTCTATCTTGGCTTGATTAAGTTCACTGTTGTGAATACATGCCTTACAAGCAAAGTTTACACTGGTTGGTAATACACATTCACCAGAAATTCTAGTGTCATTGACTCTGGATACAATTTTAATCAATACATATTTAAGTTTTATACTTTGTGCTGCATCCATATTCTGTTGAACATTAATTTATGGAAAAGATTTTACAGAAGACAAGCATGAAATTGGAAAGTGTAAAATGAGCTAAGGTTGCTACTTCATCACTTTAAATAATCCTGTAGATCTTCAATTATCCAATAGGAGAGAAATAATAAAGGCTGTATATAACGCTGTTATAGATTTTACGCAGATAAGTCAACATTTTACCTCAAAGAATAAATCATTTCAGTGCTTCCTGGCCACCAAAACAAATCTTATGTTAATCCAGTCAGGTTTATCACAAACTAAATTGTATGAATGATATATATTACTTGTTTCATTAAAATCTGATTATATTGTAATGTAGAAATCTAATTTCTGTAAGTACCTCATTATTCCTTATTTCATCTGCCAAGTGCAAGTACGATTTTATTGTGAGTGAATTGAGCCAAGGCATAATAACCGTTTTGATATCCTGAACAAAAGTCACACTATGATGAAAGTTTCATTCTGAAGAAATGTACAGATGGCTTTGTTAAAAGATCCATGATAGGTCTACATTTTTCTGTGGGTCACACTCTCCCTCCACGGTTCCATTACAAATAAAAACAATTTAGATAAAATTATGAATCTGATCTCTCATCTCAACACCAATTTTACCCTGAAGTAGCACCAATGACTTTGAGATTTTTTTTACCAGTTGAGCTCTAAGCAGATAAAATAAGAATACAGTGGTTCTGTGAGAAATTTAGTACACTTTAAATCTGCTTTGGAATTAAAAATATGGTTTTTATTACCAGTAGGTTTTTTTCTTCAATCCAAGGCTCAAGTCCCTTTATTCTCACTGAAACCTACGCATCTTCCCCACTGCTGGTCCTCAAGAAAATTCTACTAGTTCTAGCTGTATAGCAGCTAGAACACAGTATTAATTAATATATTCCATGATAGATTTTCAGCAACCCAAAAGTTAAATAATCCTTTCGAATAGAAGAGCTACTAATACTCAACGATTTTTCCCAGCTCCCAACATAGTGGTGATTCTATGTTTTATGACATAATTTGTGCTGTGTCTCCCCTAAATCTTCGACCTTATTTGGATCATAAGGGCCATATTTAGGAAGGTAAATGTTTCTACATATGGATGATTAGCTCAGACTGCTTGATGTAATCGTTTGTCTTCAGCTCTTTCCTTTTTCTCCATCTGTCCGGAGGCTGACCATTTGAAAGAACTAGTCAGCTGTAAAGAAGCAGAGTTACTCACATGCACTGTTGAAGCATATCTTTCTCTCATATGGTCATTTTATGCAGCCAGGAGATATATTTGAAGGGCAAACCCCTCTGGCTATGAAGTATTTTCAGCTATTCATTACACTCTATCGCACCATCAGAGAAATGATTTTGCAACATTGGCTACTTGGACCAACAACCAAAAAACATCTACTACAAGGAATGTCTTTTCATATCAAATAATCAGTGCTTCATTTTAAAGCATTGCATGGATTTTGCAAATCTGAAGGCTATAAACATGAAAATGACTTTTAATATTTTGCTTTCAAAGATAACTCATTCTTTTTGCATTAAGCTTCCACGGAGAGCATGAGCTTCTCACCAAATTGGAGGGTCTTTAAAAATGAAAGGTAATAAACCTGTTTGACTTTGTCAGATACTTAAAATATTAATCAAGAACGAACCTCTAGTAAATTATGGGCATTGGAAAGGGAAGTAGCAAGATGAAGATCTTCAGCTGACGTGCATGCGTACTGCTTCACGGATATGGCTTGAGCAGGAGAGTTTCTGCCTTAATTTTGTTGGGAAATATAATGTGATAGGAGAGGATGGACACGTATGATCAAAGCTTTCCTTGGAACAATCTTAAAAGCAGAGACAGAAGAGTCCTTAGTTATCATTTTATTACTATGCTGAGATGTCTTATCAAACTGGTTATGTTGAAATCTGCAGCTCGTAGTAGAAACCAGTCAATAATAGCAAAACCTCAACCCCGTAAAACTGTGAGGGCCAGGAACACTGTACACACTGAGGGGCCAGCAGCGGCTCTTGTTTCTGCTCTCTGTCCTTTTACCTGGTATACACATCATAGATGAGGTGAAGGTTGCAATTACTACCTTCATAACATGAACCGTTATTGTCCATATTATCTGTAAATTATTGTCCAAAATAATCACATTTCATTGAGGGGGGAACCTCCAACCTTTCTGTTCTAGAAATAACCCAAACCAAAATAAAACCATAACAGTAGATTTAGGGGTTAAGAGAGAATTTCAAAATTGCAGAAGGGTTTCGTCTATTAAGTCTTTTTGTAGCAAGTTACAGAAATTCTTTATTTTATTTTAATTTGCCCTGTTTTATGACAGAATCAAATAACTTCAAGACAATAATAAATAAAAAAAAAGAGAGACTGCATCAATCTAAGCGTCCCTTCTTGCTAAAAGAAAATGAACTTGAAGCTAATCAGCCTGATCTTCAACTGCTATAAAATCTCCCTGTAAAATCACTACTGAAAACTTAGATTTATGCACTCAGGCATGATTATTATTTTTTTTTAAGAAAACTTTTGGGATGGCATTGCTTCTCCACCCATGCTCCACCATGCCATTTGCAAGGCCTGAATGGCATATCCTAACCAATAGCACTTTATTCTGTTGAACCATTGCTCCCTCACCAGTAGATGCTGAGCTCTCATAAAGTTTGTTTAAATATTTATTCTGTGACCTACACTTTGCCCTAGGTCATTAACTGTATTGTAACAGCTGGTACAGTCTTTCCATCTTTCCCATGAGAATGTACTTGCTTGAGTTGATTTATTGCGTATTTTACATTATTGGAAGTAATTCTTTCTTATTGATGTCAAGAAACCAATTTCTTCAATTATTTTTTTATCAGTGTCATTATTTTCTTGTATAACCATCAGTAAGTACAATAAAACCTCCTCATATTGCTTATTATTAACTCCAAGTGTGATGAACTTGATTGTCTCTCCAATTTAATGAAAATTACGTTGGGTTCTATTTGACTGACATTTTTCAGCTTTATGTGAAACATTGTTTTGGATAATTTATTTAAGATTAATTTCAACTTTTTTTTGTTAGTCGTCTTCATTTGCTGTATGCAGGATTAATATTGTAAGTAGGTGGGCAATGAGTTATACAATGTCCACTGATTTAAATTAGATTATTTAAATTGTATACTTTGCCTTCATTCTTTCTTCAAACGAGGGTTGTTCTTCCACAATTACCTAAAACTATAATTCTTTGACTTCAAGTTTCAACTTGAAGTCTTGGGGAATGAAAAGAATTCTCTAGCTATGCCTTCAGAAACACATACAGACTCCTCTTAAAACCAATCTTGGTTTACATAAAAAAAAAAAAAAAAGTAAACTTGCTGTAGACCCAATGTTTTTAGAAACAGATGGAGTTTTGCTAACAAAAGATTTTCTTTTCTAGAGTCTGAAGATGCCAAACATAACTGTTCTTTTCCTAAGTAAATTTCCTCTCATTATTTTCTGGCAAAACCTCCCATTTTCTTCACTGTGGATGAAAAGCAAAGTTCTTTGTGTTTCCTGTGTGGCAACCTAGTTCATTTCTGATGCTCACTCAATTTGCTGGAAATTGTTTTTACTTGTTTGCCTAGTGGCCTGGCAAACATTATTTCATTACTGGACAGAAAGTCCACCAAAGCTTTCAGATAACATTTCCTCTTTTTCTCTTTATGTAGACAGATGACCATCTACAAATAGTTCATGTTTACAAGTACAGTGCTCATTCTGTACTAAAGAATTACATTATCTAGAGCATAAAAATGATCATAATGAAAGGTCCATCTGATCTGATACTGTCTCCAACAGTGGTTGATGGCTGAGGCCAAATCAGTGATCCTTCCCAGATATATTTCCTCAGACTCCAGAAGTATACTGACATTGGTCCTTCATGAGCCAGAAATGTTATCTCCATAGCCAATAGTCCCATAAGGATTTTTATTCCTCAATTTCCTTGCCTTCCTTTGCCTTTTCATCCTGTGCAAAGTTCCGTTGCATCCTGAGGAGGAGTTCACCAGTTTAATTCACTACAGAAAAAGGAGCCTGAGGGCTGTCTTTGCCATCGGTGATGATCGAGGAGTCATTGCACAGCCCAGGCTTGTTTACTTTTTTAATTTTTGTTTTGTTTGTTTTTATGCTAGGAGCAGTAAAATAAACAAAAAGAATAATTTTCAAGTACTCTCATTTTCAAATGTTAAGCCTTTTTCCATAGTGAAAGCTCCTTATCTTTCAGCTGTAGTGCCACAGCTGACTTATCATCTAATTTTGGCTCAGGTGAAGATGGAGCACTGATGCCATATCCTTTCAAGTCTGGGATTGCATTGTCTGTTTTCTTCCATTTCTGCAGAAAATATCATTCTGTCATTCTTTGCCAAGCTCTTTTGGAGCTCTCCATGAATAACAAACTGGAAGCTTTGCAAATTATGTCTATTTGACCCATTTCATTTGATCTGGATGGGGTTATTCAATGTCTAGTTCATCACAGAATTCGTAGAAAGTGGATGATTATCAGATGAGCTAATAACTCCTGTTTCCAAAATTCTGTAGTTTTTTCATGTATGAAGGGCTTTTCATGGGAAGAAGTCAGTCTCTTAAACCTGTATTTTTAAATGTTTGCCAGATTGTTTTCTGACGGTTTTACAGTGCCTTCAGGGTCTCATATGTAGAGTATATGGGAAATAATGAATCAACAGTTCCATTGTAATCTGTTTGAAATTGAATCTAACATTTAAGTTCTTATCAAAAGTAGCTAGGTCTTCTATTACAAATAGTATTAATTTTATAGCTCCTTCTTTCTTTGTTTACCTAATATAGATATCAAGTAACACTGTGTTGTAAGGATGGCTTCATTATGTATAACTCCTCAAACAATAGTTTCTGAAAAGACATTTTTGACAGTAGTTTTTTTCTTCTCCTTTCTGGGTATTCCTGTTTTTGTGAGTAGTTTCCAGTCATGGGATATGCTTAACCCTGTGAGTGGATGGCTGGATTTTTAAACTAGCCTATAATGATAATTCATTTCTAATGTGACATTCTGAGCAAATAATAACAACCTGCTAAAGTGAATGGAACTTCTGGAGTCTGCAAACAGATGCACTGTTATATAATAAATGTTTGATTTGTGATCCCCAGATTTGCTAATAGTCAATGTCAAGCTTTTTAGGCAGTTTCATTTAAAGTTACTATTCATGACTCAGTATAAACCCCAAGAATCTACCTTAAACATATCTGTAGTTCAGGTTACTTTCTTCTCTTTCAGAGGTATGATTTTTTTTATCTTTTCTGTATCCTATTTTGTATGCTGTTTTCACTCTTGAGACATCCTCTTCCAGCATCTGCAGAGCTTTGTAATGAGGATCAGATCTAGCTTTTGTTGCTGGTTGCTCCTGTGACTTTTTGAAGCATCATGTGCACCAAATCTTTTTCATTCTCCTTTCCTCCACTCATTCAAAGGTTGGACTCGATGATCCTAAAGGTGTTTCCCAACCTAGTTGAGTCTATGAATCTATGATTCTATGGTTCTATGATTCTTGTCTTTGCCAGCTCATGCAGTAAGTTCCTTGAGACCAGTGGATTTCTCCTTGTAACAAAGATACTGACATGGACCTTGATGGAGTGAGATGTTTCCCCTGATTTCCCCATCTCCTACCAATGCTTATTAGAGGCTAAATACTTGTAGTGCAGATTACGTGAATCACTCACTGAACAAAATTGTATTTTTATTTACAGTGAGGATAATACCCTAGAAAAGCCAGAATACCAGACATACTCAAGCTGAATTTGTCCTGAAAATATGTATGTTTAGCACATAAGACTATGATTTTAAAATGTTGAGTTTTCAGCAGAAGTGGCCAATGATCAAGAATTAGTTCTCATTGTGCTAGATGTTGTACTTTTGTTGTTAATTTAAGGAGCAAGGTAAAGTTGTCAGCTTAAATAATCTTGGGAAGGATGAAAGAAAACCTTTTCCAGACTGTTTTTGCAAGCTTTGAAGAAACACAATACTAACAAATAGGACTAATAGGTTTATTTGTACATTCTTCCAAAAGAAGCTGAGTTGAAACTTCCAATTTTCCATTCCTGAAACGTGCTTCAATTACCAAAAGTTATTTGGTGAGAAACAATGAGGAACAGACCAAAAGAAATAATGATCTTCTTTCCAAAGAAACCTAAATAGCAGCATTATTGGTTTTGCATTTAGTTTTAGTTTCCTTCAATTCCTAACAATAAATAATTTAATCCTATAAAGCTATCATTAGAGTAAGTGACACTATAAATCACTGCTTTTATAATGAACATCTAAGCAAGCTCTTTTTACTGCCTCAATATTTTGAATTAATTGAATAAAAGTTAAAAGCATTTCCCCTAGAGATTTACAACAGAATTGGGTTTGGCCTTTGTAAACAAAATCAGATATTGTCATAAAAAAATGTACTTGCAGCTGCTTTATAGAAATTACCACACACATGAATCTCAGAGGACTTCTCTTAAAATGTGAGCTTGTGGCCTTCCTAGCACAGAACAAATGAGACAAACGAACTGGGCCAGTGGAGCTTGCCTTTTCACAGGCATCAAAAAAAAAAAAGCTTTTGTCAGGGGAACAAAGAAAAGAGTGATGAATGACTACCAAGACAGAGGTGTATGTTGTCTTATTACCTCTACAATAGCTTTTCACTATTTCCTTGGTGAAAGGAGCTGTCGTAAGTTATGCATATTTTTATAGCAACTTACAACTTTAAAAATAGGAATAATTTCTGCATATACAGGACTAAAATCTTCAAGCCCAGAAGTCTTTAATTGTGAGAATAAACAATTATGCTCCTTATACATTCAGAGAATAGTACAAACATGAGCTAGTTAATCCTTACTATGCTTGAAAGGTAACTGGCAGCAGGTATGACATTGTATTCCCAATTTAAGGAGTGAAAAGCTGAAGCAGAAAAGGAAGCAAGTCAGCATGGAAACAATCTTAAGAGTTTGTCAATTCAGATTTGGACAACCAGACCCCCTTTCTCTATGTCCTTTTGCTAAGATGTACTTATTCCTCCAGTCTGGAAGGCCTGTTTGTGTGGTATAATACAATGACAGCAGGGAGAATCTGGACTCCAGAGGGTTTAAACCAGGATTGTTTTCCACAGTCAGAATGAAGAAACCTGTTAATGCTCACTGATGTTCACTGGAGAACTACCACTAAGGTAGTTCTGTAGCACTAACTTCAAAAGGATCACAATCGCATCAAAGGTACTGTGCTATCTTAGGATAGCCAGAAAGTTGAACATAAGAGTATGCCATATTCCTCCTCTATGTGTCATTTATCTCCTGTAAGAACAAATGAGTAATACGTCCTGCTGATAACAAGCATACTGCAGCTGGAAGAGACATCTCTCAGAGAAACAGGCAGAGGATAAAATTGCCAAGAATAGTAGGCATCCCCATTGAAGAAGAATTCCTCCTTTGCTGGGCAGATCCCTGAAAGATCTCCTTTGTCTCTTTGTTTGTGAAAATATATCATAACATAGAAGTCCTTTGTGCAAAATCACACTTTATATACAGCATCCTTGAGTTAGAATTGTCAAGATCATAATCAAGATTCAATATATAATGAAGATTCTTCAAGAGGCTCCTCTTCAACACACCCAACATTCTGAGTTCAGCCAAAATTTTACTTAAGTTTTAGTCACACATGTATAAAGGTACTTTAATTTACTGTTCAGACTGGGAAATTAATCATAATATTAACTGGATTGATATTTTGGAAAAACTTAAAGTCAGGTAGTCTCAACCACTTATTACTCACATTACTTCTCCAAGATATTGATATTGTTTGATTTCCTAATAATTTTCAAAAACTTTTAGGTTTTGTGTCCAGAAATATGCTTTCCTATGAAAAGTTAAGCCCTAAAACCTCCTCATGGGGACAGACTTTGGCAGCAGACTAATGCCCTTTGACTTCAGGAAAAGTTTAGCGAGGAAAGTTGGCAAAATAGCATCCTTATTCTGTATTTCCTAAGGCCTTTTATTTTTGTAGAGAGCACTGAATTATTCATACTATTCTAATAAAGCTCATTTGAATCATATGAGCAGTCTCCTGAGTTTATTAATAAATTGTTTAATAAAGGAGTGAATTTGGTCAAGTTGTCTCTACATTAAACTGGCCAGCAATATAGTGATAATCAGATAAACAGCAAATATGAGTTATAGGACGGGGAATGCAGGTAGAATTGTGCTGGGAAATCAGATTGCCGGTATTGTAGCCTGAAAGAGCCTGGGGAAATTCAGCTGGCAAAACATGGAAAAAGCCTGAGGTGATAAAAGTGTGCTCACTTCAAGGTGGAAAAAAGTGGTTGTGTGCATGGAATGAGGATACGGCCATGACAGGGCATACTGACAGCAGCTTCATTGACATTCTCTGACATAAAGCTCCCACAGCATCTGCAGGCAACCCTGTCAGATTGGGTATTGCAGGGGGCACTGATCTGCAACAGAAATAGATGCAGCCTATTTTAAACTGATGTTTTACAAATATACCCATTCTTTTCCTTCTGTGAATAAGTAGTTGTTTCCCTTTTATTGCAATACTGACAAAATAACACCAATCTTCCTTTTGTTCAGCTCTCCCTCACATATAATTCCATCCAATTCATATTTTGAATCACGATTAAGAAGCACAGCTACTTCTTTCTTGAGATGATCCAAATTTTCCATCATTCACTACATATAGTTCTTGATCATTTCCCAGATGAAGTTGTATTTTTTCCCAAAACATTTAAGTTAGGTGATACGCCCAAGGAGTTTCTTAAGCATAGCTAAAGACATACCTATCCAAGAGACTGAATCTCTTGGAAGATCATACTATTGCAGAAGGAAAACAATTTTGCTGCTTAGTTTAAGAAAGAGGTTCTAGCTATGTAAAGATGTGGTGTATCAATTCAGTAATGCCTTGCATACTCCACCAACTATTTAATATATAATAGCTTGAATTGGGTAACGTCCCAGTTGATTTTCCCAAATTTGGGGTGGGTAGTGAGAGTTGCCAGAGAAAACAGAAAAAAGACATCTTTTTTTTTCTTGAAGTTTGAGTTTTTAGCAGGCAGTAAAGAGTAAGAGATGAAATCCCAGAAGGAACAGTTGCATTCTCTGGAAAGGCATTTCATAGCCTTGTTTTTCTATTCCTTGCTTTAGTGAGTTGATCCTTGCAGCTGATGGTCTTGTCATGACTTCAGAACTTAGCTGTGGGGAGATGTTATGATCTCCTGACAAGAAATGAATTTTTAGAAATCTTGGTCAAGTGCCAGAAGATCACTATCTTGGAGCAAATGCAATGTTACCTGGGGAAGCAGTATAAGAAGTCTTGGATAGAGAGCATTGAATTTGCCTCTGAGTAAGAAAGGCATCAGTCATTCTGCTGAGGTTTTCTTCTTTACCAACAGAAATGCAAGAAAGTATTCTCAGTGTGAAGAAAAATTCTTATAAAAAGAGAGTCTGTGTCTTTGATAACTGTTGAGAAGACACTGACATATTGAAATGTCATGCATCAATCCCACAGGATCTTCAAAACTATTCTTTCTGAATCATATCAGTTGTACTTGGGCTTAAGAACAGATACCGGCTGATTAAGCAGACCAAACTAAAATGGAACTGCTACTAAGATTATCCACCAAAAATTTCTGAACAAGACTAGGACACACTTTAGAGAATAATTTTCCTTACTTATCTGTAACATTGGTAGGAAGAAAGACAAGGTATTCAGAGTTTGCTTCTAATGCTCAGGCAGATGAAGGGACCTGACGTGCAGGATGAGTTGTGCTTTTTGCGTTGCTTGTGATGCATTATTTCAATTGTTGATTCTGTAGTAAGTAAGTGTGGTATGGTTTCAAGACAGTGTTCAGCCCACTTTTTGTTTGCATATTTACTTAGATATATCCAAGGTAATGAACGCCTTTTAATATTTTTGTGTTCTACAAAGTTCTTTGGGGCACTGATGCAAAAGGCATTAATAGATTAATTCTGTTATTATTTCAACATTCTATGCACTGCAGATCCTATGAACTAAATATTAAGATGGAGGCAACAAGGTGGATTCACAACTTGTGATAAATTAGATACTTCTTACAGTTTCTGCTTTAAAATAATTGCTGAATTGTGTTCATCATGTTGGACTTAGTATTAAATTTAATGCGTGGTGCATCATCAACTGTTTATTTTAATACTTGGCAGGAAATCAACATTTTGACTGACAACCTTTCTTTCTCTTTTCAGACTTCAGTGTGGACTATTGCCAGCATTCACAGCTACCCAAATATCAGTGTATGTGGCCTTGGTTTGAGAAATGTACAATGCATTACAATACAGCTATTTACAATGAGTCATAAAGAATCTCTTTGAAACTGCAAGAGGAAAATTCTGTTAAGTAAGCTAGCTGAAAATAGTCATAATAATTAGGAGCCAACAATGACAGCAAAACCACAGTCCTCAAGCACAGAAGTGATCCCTATCACTTATGTGAGGAAAATAACTCAAGAGACGAGAAGTAGCATGTAGCAAATCACCACAGTCACATTCTGCAGTGCCTCAGTTCACAAGTTCCCAAGATATGATTTATGATATTTTGGAAACATCAAATACTACTTCTCTGACAGCTTGCTTACCTTATGTGATCAAAGCCCTAAAGACTAGCTGCAGCCCCTGGGTTGCAGGTCTTTCTTTGAGACTTTGCGTTTTGTTCAGCACACCTCTCAGCATTAACCTACACTGGAAAGACCTGTACCCAACCATTCATTCTCCAGCTGGACCACCTTTGTAATTCAGGCACATGAAAGGAGCTTCTACCGTGAGTCTAGAATAAAGCATGAATTTACATCTGCAACGTGCTTTAACTCCAGATTCTCCAATACAATCTAGTATTAAAATATACCTTCATTATATAATTTAAAAATCTATCAAGTGCTGGAATATATAAACAGTAGTGGAGGATTTCAAGGCCTTTTGGATACTCTAAATCATGTTATATAGAAAACATAGGTCTTTTCCTCAGTAAATATGCTAACAATAAGTATGCCTAATATTTAATTAATTAAAATATATTCATGTAAAATGCTTTTTCTTTCTATACAGCTCCCTGCTAAATTAATAGACACATACCTAGAAACATTTCTTTTAAGGGTTATTACACTATTTATAATACTTCAGATTAAAAATGTATTAGATCCTAAGGTCTCTTCATTGTAATATAATTTTTACACAATCCACATTACCATTAGGAGCACAGTATGAGAAGTAGTTCAAAGTAGCATTTATCTGTGGCATTCATAGACTGAAATATGTTTATGATATGTATTTATTTGCTTAGAGCAATTTCCAAAGGGTTTTGTATATTGCTTAAAATCTCTAAAAGCAAAACCATAAAGCTTTCCTTTCTATTTGAATTCTTCTTTGTGAAACCATATACGTTATCTTTCATGAGAGAGTGTTCAAAGTCCTCTACCTTCTCTCTAAGCACAGCCAATGTTTCATCTGTTCCCCAAACTGACATGCTTAAACATTTTCATGGTGAACAGTTGTCTCCTTGCTGGCACGCCACCGTTTGAGCACTCAGAGAATGATGCGACAGAAATTAGGTACCAATGCTATACGGAGGGAAGATGCATTAGCTTGTATCTGCTCAATTTAAAGTAAGAAAGAACAGCAACATGCCCTCAGCAGCAGCATGAGAAAAAAACACATCCTGAGAAACAGTTTTTTTCTCAGAAAACATGTTCCATAAAGTTCCCCAAATTGAGCCATGCCCATGTTGACTCAGAACCTGGTGAAATAATGAAATATAAATCAGCTTATTAAAATAAAAAAAAAATAAAAAAAAATCAGTAAGCTTTTTTTTTCTCATTAATCTTCAAGAATTTTTTTTCTTTATTTGACTTCTTTTGCTGTTATTTAAATCAGAAATTGTGGGCCACTCTGATCTCACATGTATTGGAAAATATGGTCATTCTGCAGGAGGTGTTGACAGGAAAGTCAAAGATATTAAGACAATTTAAACCAGATGAAATGCGAGATAGACAGCAGATCTTAGACAAAATAAAGGCACAGCAGTGAATGACATTCCCAAGGTCATATAGTGCATCAGCTATGAGCTGCAGAGCTGGGGCTAGAACTCTGGTCCTGATACGCAGCCTAATCATACATTTCTCAACAGCAAAATTTGCAAATAGGACACCACATGCATAAAAATTCTGTTTATGTATGGTATTTCGTTAGTGAGCAGAGGCAAATATAAGATTAGTTATTGAAGAGTTTGCTTAATAAGGAGAGTCTGTTTCAGTAATTACTGAGGCCAACTAGTGTGGTGAAGGTCTTACAAACTATACAATGTTTTCTCATTGTACTAAAGAAGATGGTTTTGATTAGCCCTCTTGCGGTTTGTGTGCTATGCTTGTCCTATAATGAGTAGGGTGAATGCACATGGTACTGATTGACACGTGATTCTTACATATAGTTCTTTCAAGCTGAGTTAATTTCATTTCTATCAGAAGAATTTTATTTTTCATGTTCATGTGACTTAGAGCTGTGTTGTCTTAGATGAAGATTTGCCGTTTAAGTGGTGAAATAAAGCAAATTATGTTTAGATTTCTGTGACAACAAAAATATGTATCATGAGACAGATATCATCAAATCATAGAACCAACCAGGTTGGGAGAGACCTTTGAGATCATAAGTCAGATGATCTTAAGATCATCTTAGTCTAGCACTAAGCCATGTCACTGAGGGCCTCATCTACACGTTATTTGAACACTTCCATTGACAGTGATTCCAACATTTCCCTGGACAGCCTGTTCCGATACCTGGTTACCCTGTCTGTGAAGGCATTTTTCCTAATATCCAATCTAAACCTCACCTGGTGCAGCTTGAGGCCATTACCTCTTGTCCTATTGCTTGTTACCTGGGAGAAGAGACTGACCCCCACCTCACTACAACCTGTTTTTGGGTAGTTGTAGAGAGCAATAAAGGTCCCCCGGAGACTTCTCCAGACTAAACAACTCCAGTTTCTGTGATGATCAAGTGATTTCCATTTCTATCCAATTTAGATTTCAGTTTTTAGAAGCATTATGTGTTTGTTCAGCTATGATATGCTTTGAAGAAACTTGTAAAAATCAGAATCTCTGAAGTCATCCCAACTTTCTGAGCATGCATTATGCAGGAAAAGGCAGTGGAAAATCCTGTGGTTTGCAGTACAATAAAACAGGTAACAATTTTAAATGTAGACAGTAGCAGAGTTTCCAAGGCACCTCAGCAAAATAAAGTGGTGGTTAGACATCAAATCTCTTATTCCAGATAGAACTGACTCACAAGTGGGGAGGTTACAACCATGTGACGGTTGAAGTCCATTACTTGCAACTAAATTTGGGTCAAATGTTGTTCTCTGTCAGGGAGTCTGAAAAAAGTCCTGGTGGATTTATATCCAGTGTATTAAATTACAACACTTTTTGCTGAATTTCAATCTCCCATTTCACAAGACACCATATCACATAAGAAATGTCAACAAGAGAAATGACAAAAGGGCAGTGTGGGAGACCTGCAATAAACAGATGCAGTTCATATAATCCAAGTCTATCCCCTCTTTTTTAAAAATAAAAGCCAGCAAAGCACAGGACGTTTCCTGTGGATTAATAGGGAGAAGGAAGTGTTGACAGGATGAGGCATAGCGAAAGGCCATTAGGTTATACCCATCACTCATTCTCTAGGAATGGCCCTTCGTAAAGTTAATACACACTAATGCTAATGACTGAAAAAGAGCACAGTTTACCCGTTTACAAGGTATGGGCAGAAGCATCGCATTTTTTCATTCAGTTTTCCAACTTACATTGGAAATTGCTGAGGAATTTTTCTTATATCATATTTCCTGCTCCCTTCCTCATCTAGCACTGCAAAACTTGTGCGTAACCTGCAATGGCCAAACACCTCCACAGTGCTAGGAACTGGCGCATCTTAGTGGTTTTAATCATACTGTCTTTTCTATTTCTGACAACTTCTGCCAAAAGCAACCTTTAGAAAATGTTAACATGCTGTGGGTAGCAAATTGCCAATTTTTCACATGCTAGTACAATGTCACATTGTTCTACCAAACTAGATGTTTTCCTATTCCCTGTTCTCACAAGAAGTTTGTACCGGCAGCAGCACATATTCCACTAACATTCGCTGCATGTATGGTGTGGTACTAAAGATTTTTAAGGTAGCCTCATCTTTGCAAATTGTTTTTATGTTTCTTCCAGAAATGAATACTCTACAACTGCACAGAAAAAAAAGAGAGAAGGGGAAGAGGAAAGGAAGGAAAATGTGCTGTTATCTCAGATAACAAGCGTGATTAACTATGTACAGTAAAAAGCTACTGGAGATATATTACGCTTCTTTGCCACCAGGCAGCTACGTACTGATGTTCTGACCTATCCTCGTTATATTCTTTCTCAATACAAGCAAAATAGCTTGTCTTGCTGTGGTTCTACTCAGGATAGCTGCTGTTGGGACTTAGTGAGGCAAATATTAAAACAATGCAAAACCCAGCTCTTTTTCTTAGATTAGCTTTCCATTATAGATTCAAGGAAGGTTTGTCTTGCTGAACTAGACATTTACTATTAAATTATGTGTGCCTGGCCTAGATACTTTGAGTTCTTTTCACTGACAGTGAAGAGAAAAAGAGCATTTTTAAGCTGTGATATATTTTGTCTTGGGTCAACGACTGCTTGCTGTTTTCAGTCTTGCCTTTGAAGTGTCTATTTCTCTCCCGTAATTATAAGCAATTTACAGTGACCATTTCAGATTATTAGATGACTGTTCTGTAGATGACTACATTCAGCCAGATGCATACATCTCCTTAGGTAAAGGCTTACATTCTGTCCAGCACTTGAGTAGATCAAGTATTTCTGAAGAAACAAATTAGCTCATAATCCCAATGTTTTTAAATGATCCATGTTGGGCTGGGTCTTACAAACCTTCAGGAAAGACATAACTCTGGAACATCTGGATTTTATCAACTAGATCTTCTGTTTCCCATAAATATCAGATGTCCTTGACTCCACACACTGTAGCAGGCAAAATTATGTTGTATTTGACTCTCAGTTTCTCTAGGGAGACTCTAGTCCCTTCCTTCTCCCAGGTTGGCTGCTCCTTCTTGCTATGCTGGCTACTTGCCAACAAAAGCAGAGAAAATTGACTCAGTCACATATTAACCAAGCCCTGCAATTCAAGAATGTATTCCTTAAACACCATAATTAGGTTCCTCTTCTGAGGCCTGCACTTTTTCAAAGGGTAAATTAAAACAGAAGCCTAAAATTTTAACTTGGACGCTTACATTTAAGTTGAAAGTGAACTATGTGAGAAAATAGAGTAGTTTACTAAGTTTTGTTCCCATTTTCTTGAAAAGATTTTCAAAGCATTTCATCCTTATATGTTAACAGCTTCTCCAGCAAAGATATTTAGAAGGCAATGATTTGGGGGAAAGAGAGTACTTTGAGTGTAATGAGGAGACTCAGGGGAGGAGGATGCAGTTATGGAGGACTAGAGATCCAGTAAAGACCTGAGTAAACCCAGTAGACCCAGTAAAACCCTAAACTCTCCACGTAACCTTGGGATCTGTCCCTCCTCCTTTACTAGGAGCTGGGTGGTTATCAGGCTCTGTTCCAATGTTTCCATCCTGTGATTCACAACACCTGAGGCCCCAGCCCCTGGGTCTGCTGAGACCAGCTTGAGTCCTGAGCAGCAGCCCAGCCTCTGGCATAGGCACCTGTATCATGCTGGTCTTCCCTGGTTGTGTCCCCCTCCCTCCCAAAGATACAGAGTTTTTACTATTTGACAGATTCTGTGTCAGACAGTTGCCAAAAGCCACCAAGGGCCTTGCTGGTCCAGATAAGTAGCTAGATGACTTAGCTGCCTCTGTACCTCAGGTCAGCTAGCAGCTGTCACCAGGGTCTCCATCACTCTCTGATCTCCTGCCTCAGATGCCTCACAGAAGTGTGAAGTTAGACACCATCGTGTAAGAACTTTCACCTATGGTTTCTTAGGTTTTTCCAGCTCATCCTGAATTAATCTAGTCAAAGCTGGGCAGATGTAGTCAAGGTCTTGCTTATGTGAGAGGTGTTTTCAGCTAGGCGCTATCTTATGATATTCTGTGATCCTGAATGTCATTCAGTTATAAACTGCCTCTTGACAGCAACAAATTAAAGATTCACTCCCCACTCCTCATTCCTGGACCTGGAGAGCAGGAAGAAATTATCCACATTAAAATCACAATTCCGCAGTCTCCAGTACTCAAGGGGATACAGTAAACACGACTTATTACATGACTTACTGACAAAATAAGATACAAGTCTATATAGGCGTTGATAGAAAGGTAATGGTTCATATCAGAAATCGTTCTCCAGTCTCAGTTTTCAGGTGAGACTTTTTTTAATCTCTTACAAGATTGCCTTCAGGTTGAATAGATCCTTAAATTATTTTTGCTTATAAACATTTTTGACACTTACAAACATTTTGTATGCTGCTAAGTAGTGCACATTTGCTGAAGGCTAAGTTACAACTTCTGTACATTTTTATTAGGTATGAATCCAAGTCCCCAAAGTCTAAAACATCTGACCTTTGAACAAGTTCAAATCTGATCTGCCTTGAAACAATGCTGCTTTGGGCTGTCTCTGTTGGTATGGTCAGAAGCAGCAAATGATCAGGTTAACATATTATGAGAAATTCTCCAAGTAGCTAAAACATAGTGACGTACTGTGTAAAAACTCACAGTCAGCTGCAATGCAGCATAAACCAGACTGTGATCGTACCCATGCAAAAGCAAAGTAACCTGTTTCCTAAGCTCTGTTACCCTTATCATTAAGCTTAATTTCGACGACTAGATCCACCCTAGCATGCAACGACTAAAAGGGCTAAATATTCCATTTGTAACAGCCTATAAAGATTCAAAGAAAATAACAGCTGGAATGCATTCAGTTCAAGCTCTGCTACACTGATGAAAATTACTCTGAAGGATTTCTGCAGATTACATGAGTTAGAGAATCTGGGATTGTTTAGTCTTCTTGACCCTGAATTGATATAGGCAATATGTCAGGGGTGGAAGTGGGCTTTGGGCAGACTATCCTGGGCCATGGACAGAACAAGACTAGCAAGGGCCATAACAGCCTGCAGAGACTGGCAATCACCTTTTTCCTCCTGCCCCAGCTGGAGAAGCTCAGACGAAACACCATCAAAGGAATGGTTCCCTATGTTCCTTCCTAAAGCCTTGATCCAATCCTGTGCAGCCAGTTATTTAGGCAAATCTAATTATGTGAGGTTTTCCACTGTTCAAGAATAATTTCTTTAAAATGTCATGAACAGCTGTATTTTTTCTTAAATCGGAGGGAGAGCTTTCAGAAAACCTCTTATTCAGCACAGAAGTAGAGATTTATGTAGAATAGCGGATTTTAGGCTTATCTGTCACTGCCTAGGTTGTGTCACTTGAAGTAATCTGCTTTCCAGTGTTTTCTTGTTTTCTTTGACATTACCCTTTTTTATGCACAAGCCCCAGTCTGTAGAAGCTTTTCTTGCTTACTGCTTCCTGTTTAATTTTACCTTTACTTTGCTCACTGGTGCTAGCAGTTACCTAATAACAATTTTAGAACCATCAATCAACAGTCTGTGCAAGCAAATAACTTACCAAACACTTGAACCCTGTAATTGTGTTCTGACCTTGGTTTTACTGGAGGTTAGAGTGACAGATTCTTTGCAGCAGTGCCATACTTTGTTGTTCTGTAAATGCAGTTCACCTGCCTAAGGTGAAGTTTACTGCAGAGGAAAAATCAACTGTGGCCACATAAAACCTAGCAGTATGTGGAGGAGTCAGTGACAGCGTAGTGAGTATTGGCAAAGGTACAAAGAAAAGGCACAATATTACCTAAAATAAAGAAAGCTTAAGAAGAGAAGGGTCTAAGGCACCTGGGCAGGAGGCAAGACAGTCCTTCTGCTGACATCGAAGGAATGTGAAAAGTTTTCAAATATCTCATTTTCGTCACTTAAGATTTTTGTAATATGAATTTAAGAAGATTATTAAAGGATTTGCAGCAAGATAGTTTTTCACTCCAGAGTACCTCTTCCACCCTGAACTTATGAATAAATGCTGTCTTCCCTGTAATTAAATAAACCAATAGAGGTCTTTGTAGAGTGGTATGTGAGTCAGATGCGATTCCTACTGGGCAAATGACATTCAAAGTATAGAGATTTCCTACTACAGTGTTATTAATGCCACCACTTATTATGCAGCTGCATTAAGAAACGTACACTATTTCTATTGTTTCCAGAAGTATTTTGAGACTAAAGACCAATTGGATGAAGAACATGGATGCTCTTTAGCTGTTTAAAAGGAAATAATTCTCCCTTGCTATAAAATGGGATGGGATGACAGTTTTGAATTATTGCTAGTAGCTGTTCTAGGTTTTGAATGTGAATAATGTTTCTGAAAGGAGTATTGCAGATACCATGTGCACATGCACTCACATGTGTGATACCAACATGCTCAGAAGGTAGCAGTTGATAGTGGGCAGAAATGCGAAGAAATGCAAGAGAAAGTGACAACACCCCATGCTCCTGTATGTGCCTGTCACAGTAAGTGTCTGCCCATGTTATGGCCTGCCCAGACATAGAAAGACAAACTCTTATGGTGTCAAAAGAGGTATTACATGTGAGCACATGAAAATATTTGGGAGACTAGAAGAGAACCATGAGGGTAATACTGGTCTCTCTGTTTGGCAGAGGTATTGGTGCAACTAGGATTGAATTGTCACCAAGCCTCACAACAAAAAAAGAGAGGCTGAAATTCTTTCCAGCCTCAGAGAGGGCACAACAGAAAGCATGGAGGAGCTTGTTTAAGAGAGTTAGAAGGGAACAATGATGTTTGATCCGTGGCAAATCCAATACAGCAGCAGCTTTCTGTGAAGAGCAGTGAGACGGAACAAAACTGTGATGACTCTAAAAACTGGGTGTTGAACAGAGACAAGTAATCACTTCCCTAATCTCCTGCCCAGACTTACAGCCCACCGTGCAGCAGCCTTCCTTCGTGACATGTGCCTCTGGCTCATGTCAATACAGTCAATGGAGATTGTAACTGCTATTCCTCCAACAGAGAGCTGTCCTCTTTAGGGTTTACAATTCTCCAGGTTTGGGCTTAATTGACATATGCAGGTCTACTGACATTATGGGATAACTTCCTATATTTCAGTCACCCTCCTGCTGCCACTCTGAATGCCATCTTCCATAGGGTCAGCCTAAGAGATCTCTGGTAGCCCCAATCACCAACAGTTTGGGAGGAAGGCAGATGTTAGCCCTGCTGGGAGGAGAGGAGCACCACAGGATGAATCTAAGAACAATGTTCAGTAGGCTGTGAAGTGAAAAAGGAGAGAAATGGTCTCTGACAGGATGTGGAACAAACACATTAGTTAAATTTCAATCAGTTATAAAAGCATGTTCAAGCTACGAAACAAATTATTGATGGGAAAAAACAGGCAAGAGGGAGTTGAGAAATGAACAGATGAAATGTGGTCAAACTTAAAGTACCAGAATAAACTTAAATCACCACAATACTGGTCTTACGAGAAAATATGGCTCTTAATAAAGAAGAAAGTGTTTCTTCAGAAGAAACTTGAACATCTGGCACTGAAGGTGTAACTGGTGCCAAGAGCATGGAAACTCAGCAAATGCAGATAAGAAGATACAGAAATGGCAAAATGAAGCCATTAGAAATTCTTTGGAGTACACCACCGAAAGCTTGTTACCTTTTGATGATTTGTGCAGCTGCAGGCTCATTAATGAACAGAGAAGCAACAAAAGCGTAACATATGATCTCCACAGCCCATGTCTTTTCTAAGGCTCTATTTTACAGCAGGGAAGTGATGATGGTTTTCATCTGAAGTGCTTCTTACTTGAGTTGAATGACATGAACTACAACATCTTCTACAAACTTACACTCACAAAGGCCCTTTTCAGACAGTCTCTATTTTAACTGCCAGTGGAGATTTTATTTAATAGGCTGCAGCACCAAGTGAGATGAAGCATCTCATTTCTCAGTGTTCATGCTAACACAGAACCAGAAGCAATGTACACTAAGTTATATCCAGATAATTAGTATGCAGTAATAGAAGTTAATCAAAATCAATAAGCACAATGCATGTAGCACAAATGATCAAATGCAAATATTTGTATTGAATTTTCACAGTAATGTAGTTCAAAATTATTAAATTAAATTAGTAATTCAGCATGATCTGCAGTCATATAACCCTCTTTTGCTTTAACCTGGCAGATATTTGAGCAAGATTTGATTCACTTCTGGGAGTCTTGTTGATGTGAAATATCGTACAGGCTTGATGCCAGATGTGAAATTATCCTTATTAGGTGTTTTTCTTTAACAATTGTGTTTTACCACAGTGATTAGACCAGATGGAGCATAAATCTTTTCTTTCTTTTTTTTTTTAACCTACATCCTTTCAAAACCCAGTTACCATAACAACTTAATTTCAGTGGTTTTGTTAAATCATCTTCTTTTTATATCACACCTAGAACTTTTGTCCGGCTTATAAATGAATACAACTAATTTTTTACTTAATTATTTGCTGTCAAAAATCTGGCAACAACATGCTTGCACTTTAGCTCAGCATCTATATGGAATTGTTTTCATCTGTTCTGGGTTTGATATAAAATCTGATTAATGGTCTTTAAAAATGGCTTTGCTTGGGGTGTTGTGAATTTGATATCCATATCTGGCACAGCTGAGTTTCTGCCACAAGTTTAGCAGTCATCTTCATTGTCTTTTGTGGCATCACTGTGCCAGGAGGATATGGGGCAGTGGTAACCTAGAAGGTTGGTGTACTGTAAGTAGAAATGTAATATAGGTAGTTAGATTACTATGGTGAGATAGTAACCATAAACACAGCATATGATCCCCCTTTTTGCCCAATAAAAATTGATATAGCCCTTTCCCAGATCCCTGGAAGTTTTGTAGTGCTGATGGTTATTCTGGGGACTTTTCTTGTAGTTCCAGTGCTGTGCAAGTCCACCTCTATTGAGGTGAACATCCCAAAGGACCTGGTTGGAGGCCTGGACCTTTCCCTTATCAACACTTCATGCAAAGGAGTATCCAATGGCACTCACGTCAACATCCATTTCTCCTTGAAGTCCTGTGGCACTGTTGTAGACGTATGTATACCTATTACTGTCCTCTCTCTTGGGATCTCTCAGATCTGGGGACTTGGCTGTGGTTTATCTGGGGAATAAACTTAGCTGTACCATCAGAGAAGTTTCCTTATTGCCACGCAGCTGACCTCAGAGTAGACCTGGGGTCACATCCCAAAGTAGGAGAGCTTGTTCCATCTCCTCTTTAGAGATGTGCATCTGTCAGCATGGCTACAACTTTCTGCTCACCTAATCCTTCACAGAGGCAGCTTCACCATCGTTCCAGTGCAGAAAGTGCGAGTGGTGTCACCTTCACCCTCCTGCTGAGATAGAATCTGGTCCCCCAGTAATATTTCAAAGTTTTAGAACAGCAACCAGTCAGGAACCAGAGAGCTCATCTTGGGAGACAGCTTGCAATTGGAAGCAAATTCCTCTGCTTCATGCAGGAGTACAGTGCATCAAATTTGACAGCAAACTGATAGAGGCCCTTATTTCGTAGGTGAGGAGGAACCTACATTCTGGTTGCAGTGTACGAATTCACAAGCTGTACTTTCAGTGACCAGTTTATGTCTGAGTTTCTGGAACAAGGTAAACTCGGCTGCTAGTCTGAACTCAGAGAGGTCTTTCTCAATGGTCTCCCTTTTCCCTTAAACTCCTTTCTTTGCTGCAGGTAATAAATGATAAAATCATTGCCACCAATCTAGTGACCGGCTTGCCAAAGCAGACTCCAGGAAGCAATGGGGACATCATTGTCCGCACCAGCAAGCTGCTGATCCCGGTGACCTGTGAGTTCCCACGCCGGTACACCATCTCTGAAGGTTATGTGCCCAACCTTAAGAACTCCCCCTTGGAAATCATGAGCCGCAATCAGGGCATCTTTCCCTTCACTCTCGAGATCTTCAAAGACAAAGACTTTGATGAACCCTACAGGGGTGCTCTTCCCACCCTTAAGCTTCGGGACTCTTTGTACTTTGGGATTGAACCCTTGGTACATGTCAATGGACTAGAGACACTGGTAGAGAGCTGCTTTGCCACTCCCACCTCAAAAATTGATGAGATCCTGAAGTACTACCTGATTCAGGATGGGTGAGTTCACTGTTCCCTCTCTTGCTGGCTCTTAGACTGGAATTGGCAGTGGGGCTAAATTACATTGCCTGTGTGATGCAGGAAACACTATCACTTCTTCACAGCAGCCTATCTGCTGTGCTCCTAGACCAGCAGCAGCCAGGCCTTTCAGTCGTCAACCTGAAACCACCTGTCCCATCAAAAGTAATTGGGAGAAACAGTGAGAGGCACTGAAGGAGGTTACTCCAAGTGCGGCCTTTACAGGACATATTTCCCTCTGGCTAGCTTTGTAGATAATTGAATTGGCTTCTGTAGAAAAGATATCCTTCCTGATATCCTCTCTCTGCCAGCCTGCTGAGTGCCAAACCAATCAGCAGAACCCCCTGATGGCTGTGTGCCACTGCCACCCAGCCACCACAGCAACTGGAGCAGGCTTCTTGATTTTTCCTATCACGGCCTTATTATAGTATGGGCCAGAAGACTTTGTGGCTGGTCCAGGTTGGAGCTCCAGGAGCTCCCCTTGCTTTCCTCTGTCTGGGTCCCTCAGTTTGGCTGTAATTTTCTGAGGCATTTGGGGTTAGAGACCTTTCCAGGATAACTCAGGGTGGATCTGTGGGTTCACTCTAATGGGTTTTGCATCAGAGGTTTGGGGAGCATTGCTGTGTGCTCTGCTGTGGCTCCTAAGATGGACCTCTGTTTTCCGACACTTGTTTGGGTGGTAACATGACAGGGCCATGGTACAGTGTTGCATCCAGCAGTGACTGGCAGCTTAACCAGACACCACTGTGGTAAACATCACATGTGGGAACCAGTCTGCTATTATCCAGGGAGAAAAATCCAGCCAAAGTAATATCTAAGACATACCCAAATGTCATAGCCTGACAGTCTCGTAGAAGTTCTGTATTCTGTCTGCCAGCCCATCTAATGAGAACAACAATTATTTCCTCAGCTGCCAGGCTAAATCATCCACCGTTACAGCTGGTGATGACAAGTCCTGTGTGATTGCCTTGTAACAAAGGGGTCCTGCAGAGTACATACACAAAAATACTGTTTTTGTTTCCTTCTGACAAAGGTTTCGGCATGAGCTTGCTCTCCCCCCATCCTAGGCTGCAGTCCTTCTGTGCCTGACATTTTTGGGGTTTATGAGTGGATTTGTAATGGAAGGATTGATTTATTAACTCCCTACCTTCGCTGTTCCTGTGGACCCTTCACACAGCCATGGCTCCAAACATTCATTCATTTCCACCATGAGTGAAAATGACAGGAATCAAAACAGTGGCCAAAACCTGAGCTAGCAGTGAAGGGAGAGGGCAGAAAATGTCATCTCTCAAATTCACCGCAGCACAACTTGGAGGATTTATGGCACCAGCAGTCCCTTTGGTACTGTTATCCTGCAGAGGGCATTAAAACTTCATCAAAGGGAAAAGTGGGCTGGAGCCAGCCGGCTGGAGCCTCGTCCAGTCACAGAAGGCCCCAGCGTCCTCAGACACGCCAGCCCCGGTGTGCTGTGCTGTATTTAAATTGAACTGCTCACTTAGAGCAAAGGCTAAGGATGTGCTACTGAGCCGACTGGAGTGTGTTGTCTCTCTGTGTGCTTGCAGCAATTAAAAAGTAAAAATAGATGAATACACGGCTGATTTGCTGCTGCTCCGAACAGCTCCATAATAGCCCAGTTTCCTTCCATCAACTCAGCCCCAGAAGCCCAAGGCAATAAAGACAGGGTTTTAAAATCGGTTTGATTGTGTAGGATCAGACCTGCAGGAGTTAACTGCAGCTTCCACAGGGAAACACTGTTTAAATTTGAGGGAATACATCTCAGACTGAGGAATGGGAACACTCCCTCTCCTGCTTTCTTACCTGTTAATTCCCGGCCATTGCCATTTCGCAAGGGCGATGAGGTGGAAGCCTTCTTCTGTGGGACTCCTCAACCCTCTCTCTATGCTGATATGACCATGCTGGAAATAAGGGTTTTCCCAGCTCCCTCCCCACTGTCTCTGTAATGCCCTGTACTGCTGCTAGCCCAGCCAGCCCCCAGGCAGCTCCCCTGCTTCCGATCTTGTTCTTCCTCTTTCTCAAAACAAAACTAAGTAAAAGGCATTGACCTATAGCACAGGCGATAAACATTGAAGCTCTCTGGGGCATCTGGAGCAAGGTCGTGTCACTGAGGGCAATCTGTTGTAATCTGATGTGGTCGGGAGCTGCGATTTATCTGAGCATGATGGGGTTAAGGTAGTTCCATTGCAAGGCTCTACCAGTGTAGAGAAGCTTTGGAGACCCTGGGGTTTAGGAGTCAGTTTGAGCCAGTGTCCAAGAATCGTCACACTTTATATGCTCGCGAATGAGAATGTGACTGTGAGTTGACTTTATGGCCCCAAAGCTTGGCTGGTGGCTCACGAAAAGTCTGTAACTGTCACTCTTTACAATTGGATGCCTTCAGGAATGCTACCTTTAAAAGTCATTTTATCCTAAACGGCTTAGTAACATCTAATGTTTGGCCTCAGGAGGGGAGGAATCTCGGTCATTTTGGGTTTAGATGTACAATATGAATTTATTAGCTCTCCTTGATGGCTTTTATGTTTGCGTTCCAGGCAAGTTAACTAGACAAGCACTGCAGACAGGGATATCCCTTCAGACGGTGACCGCCACTGGCTGAGTAAAACTGCAGAAATACATGGTGGTGAAAACAGTGCTAGGATCAGACCAATGCTCACTGCTCCCATGAACATACTGTACTCTACACAGCAGAAGGGCGATTGCAGCAGTCTGCCACCCACACAGCCTAGTCAGCCAAGCAGTGTAGAGATTTCCAGGGAAAGCAGAGCTACACATAGATGTGGGGTTTGCTGCTGCTTGGTATTGAACACATCAAACGTCAGCACTTCTGACAACGCTTTATGTATTTCTGTTGTAAAGATAGAAGGTAAAGGTTGCTGCAGGAGTAGGACTTTCAGCTCTCCCACCATTGCCTCTTGTCTCTTCCACCATCACTTTTCTTTTTGTTTAATACCTTGCAAAGTCCACATTTCTGGAATTATCTTGCTAGAAAGGACAAGCCGCATTGCAATGCAATATAACAGCAGCAGCTGGGCCTCTCGAAACACTTCAGGCTTTGCACTAGGCAGCAGTAATTACCAAGTCACCACAACTTTTTGTCTTGCTGTTTCTCTGTCAAACTCTAAATGGGCTGTAACAGCTTATAAGTAGACTGCACCTGGAATGTAACTTTTATAAAAGTAGCTATTTTCTTGCAGTTCTATGATGTCTTGCACGATCATATAACACTAGTGATGAAGAAATTGAAATGATGAATTTTAGTGTAAGAATTTGAGCTGTCCAACCAAGTGTAGCAGAAAGAAAAATCTAAATGATGTAAAGCAAAGTAAATCTGGATTTTTGTGTTTTTCATAATCTGTGATATTTTAGTAATGTGAGACAGGCTTCTCCATTTTAAGCATGATTTATGTGCATATATATGTGTATATAGAAAGCACATAATATATACTGTATAGCAGCTCTGTTGATCACTGCAAACTGTTGCACAGGAAGGTGAAATGAGGACAAACTTGCCTGCAGCTCTCTGGCAAGTCCCTCTGACAAGGGAACTGGACCACGTCCTGCCAGCTCTCTGCTGCTGAGCTGTTCTTTGTCTGGATATGCTATTATCATCACTGTTGTTTTTCCCCATCATTCGCGAATTTTCTCCTGTGGCCAAAGAGGAAGTAACATGGATGGTAGCTTAGCTTGAGAGAGCCAAGTTCTACTTTTCTTTCTATGGTTAAATATGCAGGGATGTTTTTTCTCTTTCATTTTCCATTTCTGGGAAACCCATTAAAGCCTATCCCTCTGCTTTCCTCAGCTGCGTTTCTGATGATTCAGTGAAGCAGTACACGTCAAAGGACCATCTTGCTAAGCATTTCCAGGTTCCTGTGTTCAAGTTTGTGGGCAAAGACAACAAGGTAAGCTCAAAACACACGTCTGAGATATTGCATCAGCTCTGATCTGACTGGGGAATCTCAGCACAGAATTGGCTATATTAGAGTGCAAAGGAGAGGAGTGGCTGCCCCAAGGCAGATGATGCTGTGCCTATTCCAGCAGTGTTGTCTTTCAGGACCCTGACACAGGTACTTTAGGAGAGAGTGATAAAACCAGATAAAATTAAACAAAGTATGAAGGATGGATGCAATAGCAGGCTGAAATCAGTGTTGTTTTCTGAGTAGTCTTACTGGACACTTGTACACTGGGTGAGAAAAGTGTTCCAAATCACCAGGCCCAGTGCACAGTGTCCTATCTTTAAAACAAGATGTTTTATGGTGTTGAATCTCTTCAACCTTATATCTTCTCTAGCTCTTGTGAGTACAGGTGCCAGGTTTCCAGATACAAGGCCACCATACTGTTTAATTCAATGTGAAACCACGCTGTCAAGGCTGGTGGTACTCTGAGGCAGAAGCTTTGTAGTGGGAGGACAGTTGAAGGATAATGCCATTTTCCTAATGAGAATAGCTTCTCTGTGCTAGAAGAAATCTAGTCTTACAGTCACTGTTATGTTCAGCCAATGCTGTTTGCTCCAGAAGTCATAAAGCTGCCACTCCAGCTACTGGAGAGCCTCGGTGGAATTAAAACAGATGAGATCTTTCAAAATTCAAAGATTTCGCTTGGCTGTCTGTTTGCCACTGCTGCTTCCAACCTGCATCCTCCCTGCCTGTGCAATGGATTTTGCTTCAAACCTCACCATTGACCAAACATTCACAAATATTTGCTTCCCTACCTCCTGCTTGCAGGGATCTTGCTTACTCTCCTTGTCATTTAGAAGGCAAGGAGTACTCATCCTGTCACTGTCTGACTTTACTGTGCAGAAAGAAAGGGCAGCTGTCTCCATGGCCTTTGTTTCCCCTTCTCCCCTCAGCTACCAGTTTCAGCTCCTCACCAACTTGAGTTTTCCTCCTTTGCCCCTCAATCTCCTAGCTTTGTTTTCTCAGCTCATGTCAGATTCTTTTGCATCTTTCTATCAGTCCATCTTCTTGTGAGGCTTCACACGTTCTTGGCCTGCTTCCTGCTATGCAGCTGCTACCAGTTCATGTGAGATCTTCCAAGCTTATTCCTGGCATTTTCATCCCTTCTTCTGGAAGATCATTTCATGCCTTCACATTACCCGTCTAGTCCTTGGCTAACAGACAGATGCCATACTCTGACATCTCAGCCAGGCACCCTTGAAAACATGTCCTCTCCTGGGCACTTAGGAAAACATGAAGCAGCCAGTTTGGCTGTGGATGGCAATGGTGGATGCGGACCTTGTTGATGTGGGAATGGAAATGGCTGCACGATGGGAATACCATCATACCTGTTCTCTGAGAGAGCTGGCAGCAGTGCCAGTGTGATTCCCAGAGCTCTGTGCTGACTTGGCCTGCTGTCTTGCCACCCTCCAGGAGGTGTTCTTGCATTGCCGCATCCTCGTGTGCGGGGCGCTGGATGAGAGCTCTCGCTGCGCCCAGGGCTGCCGGAGGCGGGTGCGCAGGTCAGCTGAGACAGAGGAAGAGGAGGAATCTGTTCACATGGCAAACCACATCCTGACAGGTGGCCCCATCAGAATCGACTTTGATGACTAACACCCACCTACTGGAACAGCATCTCTGCTGAGACGACTTTCCTTGTCAGTGCCTTCTTGCGTGGTTGTTTAAGAAACAAGAAGTATTTGGTAAAGCCCCACTGAACCACTTAGGACATGTTTCCCTAAGTGTGTGATGATTATTTGTGAAGTATGTCGGGCACGCAAGGCAGTGTGCCTAGACTGAGTGCAACCCGGACTGCAGAACAGTTTTATCTGCCATTTTTTCCCAACAACCCTTCAGATGAAGGGACCCTATTGCTTTTCAGGCCTGAAGCATTACCCAACTTGGTCTTTCCCTGCATTCACCTGCAGGCTCCAAAGGACTGTTTGTCCTTGACAATGTTATTCAAGCTCTTCTGTCATCAGACAATACAAACACTATCTATCATAGCTGAACTGTTTGCTATGCAGTTCTGTGAATGATGCTGAAGCTTTGGGTGTACTGAGATTTTGGGATGACCATTAAAAAGCACATATAAAAATATTATATCTCATAATGTCTAAGTTCCTTGGAGCTATACAACAGTTGACATTGCATGCACATTTAAATGTTATTTTTAAATAGTAAAAGGTATTTAATAAAACTTGATTTTTTTTAGTGTCTTCTTATAATTGCATGCAGTTTAGCAGTATTTCCTCTTGTATTTAGTGTACTGTTATTTTTCTCCCTCTTCTGCCCCAAACAAAAATGTGGTTCCTTTCATAAATGCTGTAGCACCTTGATTGTAAGAGAAAGACCATTAAACATCTTTTGTATTGTTTAGTACCTTGATTGTAAGAAAAATGCCATCAAACAGCAGCACCCCCTCCCCCTAAGTGTGCCGCTACCAAGTCTTTGAAAGTTGTAATGCATCATTACCTTGATCTAGAGAGGCTCTGGCCCTGACAAAGGGATTAGAGGAATGCACATTAAGTGTTTCTAGCAATCATTTGTAATGTGGGTAGTTCTCAGGACAGGGTTGTCCCCAATGAGCCTGGTGACAGGAGATACGGCAGCATTGTTTGAGTGACTGTGCACGTTTGCAGTCCCCTGGTGGGTGAAAGCTGGATATGGACACAATTACTGGTGGTGGTGGTGGCTGTCAAGGTCCTTCCAAAGAAAACATAATGGATGATCAGCTTGGGGTCCTTTGGGCTTCACTGAGGAGAAGGAGTACTGTGTGGTGAAGGAAATAGGGAGTGAAAGGAAGGAGACACAGTGAGCAGTGAAGGACTAAGTAGGAGAGGCAGGGCTGGAGGGTGAAAGAGGAAGGATCCATTTCCACCACTGGCTGTGGCACTGCAGTGTGTTCATGAGGTTTTCTGCAAGAAGCTTCGCAGTGTGCAGTGTTCTCCCATGTGTCTGGAGGTGTGCTGGGAGTCCCCCCTAGCCTGCATTACCCATTTTCTACTTTGGTTGGAAGCAGCCAAATTGCTGCCAAGGCCAAAATTCGTTGCTGCTCTCAACTGGACAGGGAGTCTGTTTGAAGGGACCATTTAGAAGGAGTCGCAAATCCCCTCAGCAGTGTTCCATTTCACAGATTTATTTCTTTTGCTGAGATTCCAGTGAGGAACACAGTGATGGGCTGGGAGTTTAATGATTTTTCTGAATAGCTTCATGGCTGCTTTTCCCATTTGGGAATATGTGCATGTGCGTGTGTTAGAAGAAATGAAAATGTTTCTATGATGTTAAGTCAGTATAAGTGGAAAGACACTTTTAATGTGCTACCTCACCATATGTGAAAGGAAAAGAAATCAAAAAGCCACCTCCTTGCATTGCTGTGCGTCTCCTGGTTCTGCTGATGCACATCTGCATTAGGACCACATGGGCAATTTCCTGCTGTCATTTCTTTGTTCAGGCACCTCCTGCTAAATATACTTGTTTAGATAAAACAAGAGCTGGAAAATTAAATCAATTAGCTGGTGCCTTCTGGAAAGGCAACTGGTGTTTTTTGTTTGTGTGAAAGGGACATGGGGGAGTAGTGGAGGAGAGATTAATTTCCTGGCTTATTTCAGTTATTGTGCACATTATTTCATTCTTCCTGACAGGTTCATATGAAGCAGCCTTTCTGCTCTGCAGCTTTTTAGTTGAATAATCTGGAAGAGTAATGAGGAGGAAACACTGGCCTGTGTGGCCATGTGAATGGAGCAGTCTGGGGAGGTGCTTAATCTGCCTTGAAGGCAGGGTAGTAGGTCTACTATCTTCCACTGGCCTGTGGCCATTCCTCCTCTGACACAGAGGGAATGGCTCCTAGGCACAAACACCACCATTTCTCAAAGTCTTTTAGCTCTCCCCAGTTTGCTTGCTTCCGTCGTCTTTCTCAGCAGTACAACCCGGATATGAAACCAAAGACCAAACTCATCTGAGAGCCAAGGCATTTATCTGTTTAATTTAATCTGCTGCACCACATAGTGGAAGCAAAACACACTGCACAAGCAGTGGTTGAACATCTGCAAGAGTTGCAAACAATCCTGCCAAAGCACAAAGTCAGCAGGAAGCCATCAGGTGAGCACAGTGTTGTCTTCCTGCTCAGAGCAGGGTGGAAGTGGAGATGACCCAAGATTTGTCCATTGACCTGGAGAGCCCTGTGACCAGCTGCTTCAGTGGCTGTACACCAACCGGGTAGCAGGAACAATGTGAAGGGGTAGCGACCTTTAGTTTGGATGCAGAAGTTTTACTGTAGTTCATGTACTGGTTTTCTCCTATACAGGATTATTTGGTGGTTTTCTTGAGTCACTGCCATCACTTGAAGGCTCAAAAGTTTTCTTGTAGAGCTGCTCACGGGGTTTTTCAGATTGCCACAGTTCAATTTTGTTGTGAAAAATGCCCTTACTCAGTATTCAGTAGCTGCCCTGTGTGCAGCAGTCTGTAGTGTCTGGGGATGAATGGTGGTCTGAAAGCATAAGAAACTGATTTATATTAGTGGTGTCTCCAACACATCAGTTGTCGGGATAGAGAGATTTTGTTTAGAACCCTTCAATTTCTCCAGTGTATGTCATTGTCTGTCTTCAGTTGCTGATGTCACTATAAAATGAACTATAATATGCTGTAAGGTATTTGCCAGCCAGCTGGCTATTGAGTGTAAATGAGATTGGTTTTTTTAATATTGTCATTTAATTGTGAGAGCATGCTCACATTTAAAACTGGCAACAGGCACCATTTCATCAATGAAATACAAAGTTTGGGAAGTGTCTGGAACAAGGACCGTTTCCTTCCCATCCCTAGCCAAAAATACATGTTTCTTAGATAATCAAAAACTGTCTGTGCAGCCTCATGCTCTGACAGGCACACACTGCGAGGAACCTTGGCGATACTGTGTTTGCTCTCCAGTGGCATTAGCACAGCTAGGAAAGGATGTCATTGCTTATGATCAATGTAAACCAAAGTCCTCCCTAATGGAAAACATCCAAGTACGTCTCCTGTGGTCACTTCTGTTTTCCTGGTCTTAGTACCAGTGGGCTCTTGTTGTTTCAGTCTGTCTTGAGCCAGATGAATGTCTCAATGCTGTTCACTGTAAAGCAAAGATGACTGGCAGGAACAGGAATATGGGGCTTAAATAATTTATAGTTCCATGTATACATTTAAACCCAAATGAGAAGAAAAGTAACTAAGACAGGCTTTTTCTATTCTTGTTAAATCACCCTTCTGTAGCCTTAACTTTTCTATGGCAGATGGAAGAACATAATCACAAATATGTTTGCAGAAGATGCTGAAGCATTTATGTGGCACAGCACGCACACCCAGTACTGGTCCCTGGTATACTTTTGGCACTTGCACTGTCTTCACAAATATGTCAGAATGGTTTCAGAACAATAACATTTTGT
>JANHGB010035346.1:0-11398 GCA_026283785.1 Coracopsis vasa
AGGCACTGGAACAGGTTGCCCAAGCTGTGAATGCTCCATCCCTGGCAGTGTTTGAGGCCAGCCTGGGTGGAGTCTTGCGATTGTTAAAATCCTCTTGTTCAGGCCACAGAATCTGAGTGATTCCTATATTCAATTTATGATGAGCTGCTGCAATAAGGATTACTAAGAGTCCCTGTTCAAATTTAGGCACTTCGCTGTTAGTTTCGCCATTTAGCTTAGCTTTTTGCCACTGGAACATATCACAGTTTGACTGCTGCTTAAACAGATTCTTCAATAAGATTTCTCCTTGCACAATTCAAGATTATCAATTTATTTTTAAGAGATTATACAACTCATCCTTTGAAGTTTCTTTCCTCATCACATGTGTGCATCTTTTCTCCACCTTTTGCATTTTTCCAAGACTCTTTTTGAGTTATGAACATTAAAAGTAAGCTTTAATATTGCTGAATATAGAGTGGGAAGTCACATTCCTGTTTCTAACTGATATCCCAACCTAATTAAACCAGAGAAAGACATAGATGAATCATTCAGTAAGGGTGTAATTTTTAACTGGTTATACACTTTAATCCTGTACCACTTAAGACCATTCTCTCAAAATGACAGTCCTGCATCTTCCATTCATTGACCTATGACCATGACCTAATATTTGACCACCTCAAAAGAAAATGGCAAATGAACTGAGGGCACTAAGAAATCCAGGTCACACTGTAGCTGATTAATCTGTATCATGATTAGGTTCTGATTTCTCTGCTCTCTGCAATGATAAATACTGGATGGTTGTTTTTCATAATTAATGTAGCCCTCAAAGCAAGGAGACAGTGAAGTTCTTATCAAAACAGAGCTACAAGATGAAAGGTACTAATGTGAATCTGATAAAATCTCAAGAACTCTGGAAGTAAGAAACCTGCTGTAAGGGGCTACTAGGAAGAAACAAAATAATTCATATAGAGAAGAATCCCTCAGTGCTACAAGTAGATTCCTGTAGTTAAATCAGTTTTTTCCTAGGAAAAATTGTCAGCTGAGGAAAAATTGTCAGCTTTTGTGATGTGTTTTCTTTCTGTAAGCTCACAAACACAGGGAGTGTTTGTTTGTTAACTTTCTGATGTGAGACTTGGCTGCTTAGAGCCATGTGCAGAAAAAACTGATCTTGATATATCCTCACCATGGGTATGGCTTTATCAGACCTGAGGGCCATAGCTGAATAATTAAAGATTCCCTTGACATAGAAATCTTAATTCAGTTTCCAAAGACAGTGTATATGGTTTAGCTAGACAGAGGAGAAAATAATTTTACAAGTCATGTGTTTCTTTGATGTGATCTTGCATATAAAATATAACCTACCCTATCAGATGAGAAACTTTGAGCTGGTCTGGCTTTAACAAGGCCACCCTCAAAATCCCATACTCTTAGGTGACACAATACAGCCTTCTGTGTTCAGCCTTACATTTGGAATGCCTTCCAAATCATCTCCAAACTTCTACCCTTACCTCTTCCAAATTAAGAAGTGGGAATGGGATTTGTTTGGCAATCATGCTGGAGACTGCATGGAAGTGGTTGAGTTGTTTTCCATAAACCTTGCCGGAAGCTCTGAGAGAGGTGTCGAGTTGTAGACACCTATACTGTGAACACCCCAATCTTGAGGAATATGGGCCAGGTGAAAGGGAGACTCAGGACCCTGAATTTTAAGGAGCAAACTTTCAGTAGAGAGTAATGCCATGAGGAAACTGGTCTGACCTGAGAGCTGACCCTGCTTTGAGCAGGAGGTTTGACTAGAGGTCTCCTGAGGTCCCTTCTGACCTGGATCATTCTGTCATTCTCAGGGATGCTGTGTACAAATACAGCAAGAGGGTTAAACATTTTCATATGAAGGAAACAAAGTTGTACAGTAAATGACCTTTAAATTTAACACCATTTTGTGTGTCTGTGATGGGATAACTGAGGCCCAGGGAAACAGCTTTGGGTATCAATGCAGCACTTACTCCTCATTATCCGTGTTTCAGTGATAGGGAGGCTAGCTGTAGTTTTATTTTTCTGTGAAAAAAAGAAATCTTGAAAGTCTTGGGAGGGGGAAAAAACACCCCTGAGCTTTATCACAGCCTCTGCATCTAGAGAAATGCAGCAACTCCAGGCTGTCAGGTCTTGGCAAAGAACCAGACTAATGGGAGTGCTCTGAATATTAGAAACACTTTGCACTGTAGATGATGTGAGATATTCCTGAAGCTATAGAAGAGCTTATTCCTGAATCTCATCGCTCCAGGGTTCATTTTAGCAGTGTTTTATTCATGTGGGATGCAGAACACGTCTCTCAAATCTGCTTAACATGATATTTATTATACTTCTAGTTCTTTACCATCTGGCACAATCTCAGGCAGCCTAAGAGATTTTGAAGCTGCTTTTTTAGTGGCATTAAGTTTTCATAACATTTGTCCTTTCAGTGCAGTGCTGTAAAAGAAGTGCAGATTCAGGATTACTGAAGTGGTGGGACAAGAGAGAGGAGAGGTCAGTGCACAAAGATACAGAAAGCCAAGAACAGTTTTTGTATAACAGCTTCTTGTAGACATCACTGTAAGAAACCTTAAAATAAATAAGCACGGATATGATAATTCATAACTATGAATTTATTTATGATTTTAAAAGATAAAATAAACTTGGTTTGGTCACTGGAATTGGAAGAATCTCTTGGGATGCTCCACTGGGTTCAGGAAAGATCTATCAGCAGTTCATAGCTCAACAAAAGCCCAGCATTGTAAACATCACTAATAATTAACTTTAGCTTAGTGAAACACATATAAAAGTCAAACACTTTCCCTCTTGATGTTTTTGTAGCTGTCCCTACATCATCTCTCTCTTGAGAAAGATTTGTCTTTGCTTCTCTTTCTCTTTGTGAAAAAAGCAGCATATATAAATAAAATTAACTTTGTTATATAAACCCCAAACTTCTCTAAGCTTGGGAACTGTTTAAACATGACAAGATTCTTCATTTTTAAATATTCACATTACAAGGTTGGTGAAGAAGGTTAATCCAGGCTTGGATCCAGCCAGAATAGCAAACAATTGTATTTTCTATGTAAAATAAGTAGCTTCCAAGTGACCTCAGTTTATCCTCAGGTAAAAACTGCATCAAGAACTGCAATAAGGCAGCGTACAGCAAGTATCATAGAATCATAAAATCAGCTTGGTTGGAAAAGATGTTTAACATCATCAAGTCCAACCATTCCCCAGCACTGCCAAGGCCACCACTAAACCATGTCACTGGGGACTTCATCTTTGTGAACACTTCCAGGAATGGTGATTCCACCACTGCCCTGGACAGCCTGTTCCAATGCCTGACCACCCTCTGGGGAAGGAATTGTTCCTAATGTCCAATCTAAACCTCACCTGGCACAATTTGAGGCCATTTCCTCCTGTCCTGTCACTCATTACTTGGGAGAAGAGACCGACCCTACCTCACTACAACCTCCTTTCAGGCAGTTGTAGGGAGCAATAAGGTCCTCCCTGAGCCTTCTCTTCTCCAGACTAATCCCCACCAGATCCCTCAGCTGTTCCTCATCACACTTGTGCTCCAGACCCTTCACCAGCTCCATTGCCCTTCTCTGTCCCTGCTCCAGCACCTCAATGTCTTTCAAACACCACCCAGCAGCCTGTGCTTGTTTTCCATGTTGCACTTCTAATATAAAAAAACCCAGATTTGCCAAATTTAGGGTTGGAAAATTTAACTCATGCTGTGTCCCCACTGTCTTGTTTCCTGTGGTTCTTGTTTATTCCTCCATAATGGCTACTTCAGTTTTCAGGGGGGTATTGAGTTAGTTGAAGTGCAGAGAGAATCTCTCATCTACAAAAGTGAATTGTTCATCAAAGGTATTTTAAGAAATCAATTTTAGAACAATTTAGATTTTCTTTTCTGGCACAGCTGAATCTGATGTTGTTTTCCCTTTTCTCAGTTTATCTTTCTCTGATGTTTGGAGAATTGTTCAGAGTTGATTTACTTCAATCTTCTAGTAGTTGATCTTCTAGTAGGAGAAAACCACCAAAATACATTTCATTGGTGAAGTAACACAAGCTGACATAAATGGAAATGACAGACAATTCTACAAAAGTAGGTTCATATTCCACAAAGATTAACCTTGTGTCAAGTTCTGAAGTGTCAGAAAGAGCAACTCTGACCTTCCTAGCGTAAAGTAGTTCTCTGAGGGGTGGCTGTGAGGTTTTTGTGTTTTAGAGCACATATATATCAGGAGCCAGTTTGGTCAGTGCCAGACATCATTATATATAATATGTTCCAGGAGGGCTTATTGTGAGTGTGAAAAGGAAGAGGTTTTTATTTTATTAAGAGTTGCTGTGGCAAAAGGCAATTATGGAATTCCAGAGTGGAAAAGGATTTTGTTGTGTATTTTGGGAAAGCTTCCTCTGGGAGAAGCAGTGACTCAGAAGACACTGCTCATAGGTACTGTAATATCCTCAGCAAAGCTGTTCACTTACTGAGGGTAAATTGTGTCATGTAAAAATATATCAGATTTGCAGAGCTTGTATTATCATAGGAGCATAGAATCATAGAACAGTTTGGTTTGGAAAGGACCTTAAGATCATCCAGTTCCAACCCCCTGTCATGGGCAGGGACACCTTGTGCTAGACCATGTCACCCAAGGCTCTGTCCACCCTGGCCTTGAACGCTGCCAGGGATGGAGCATTTACCACTTCTTTGGACACCCTGTGCCAGCGCCTCACCACCCTCACAGGAAAGAACTTCTTCCTTATATCTAACCTGAACTTCCTCTGTTTCAGTTTAAACCCATCATCCCTTGTCATATTATATATACAAATGTACTAAATATATTTATATGAAAAACTCAAAATAGATATATCCCAAGCTAGAGCTGGGAACATTTAGTAGTACTTCCACAGAAGACAGGATTTATTTTGAAGTCCTGGCAAAGAGGCAGACTTCTTGTGAGTTCTCATATTGTACAGACTGAAGGCTTTAAACAACATTTTCTTATTAGTTCTGTTCTTATCTACATTTTACGTATTGTCAAGTTCACTTGCTGCATCTTTTCTTCAGCCCTCATTTTATCCTTCAGGATCCAGCCCACACAGCTCACTATTGCATTGCAGCCTCAGACTGTGAATGCCTCAGGGTAAGAGGTGTTTCTCTGAGTGGAGTACACTTATCCTGCAGAGCAGGGCACTGATCCAAGGATGTGGATAACAGCACAACAAGAACTGTGTCCTGGTATTTCTTTGTTCTGCCAGTGTTTTAAAGGAAAGTGGTTTACATCTTTCAGCAGATTCCATTTTGGCCTCTTCAAACATGGCTGGAAGTGACATTAATATGAATTGTGTAATATGTCATTCTGCACTGTTCCATCCTGCACCAAAAGAGAGGTAATTTTTCAAGCATGCCTGGAATGTGTAATTCAGCACAACCATGTGAGGAATTCCCTCTCAGGCCTTTCTTCAGGCACTGCAAGTTGTTCATAGGTCATAAAGTTGCTAGTGCACTGATGGGATCCATGTGTCTTTAATGACCACAATACATGCTTCTAGTAAAAGCTGCTTCAACGAAAGCCTGTTGTGTCTTTCCCTGGCTACAGTTACAAGAAAGCAGCATTGTTTAATTAAGAAAGCACATTGGTGGAGTTCCTAAATTAATCCATGAGCAGCTTTTCCTGCCAATTCTATTCTTTAATTCATATTTCCATGTATTTTCTCCTGGATTTAATAAGATTCTTCATGGGAGATTTCTTACTGCGATTTGCTGCCAGTAGAGAGCTGATGAACTTGAACAGGATGCAATCACCTTTTCATAATGACCTGCATGATTACCTCTGCAAATCATGAAATTATAATACGGATTTCAATGGAAAGAAGGTGATTTATTTATGTACTGGCTAGAAACATTCATAGAATCATAGAATGGTTTGGGTTGGAAAGGACCTTAAGATCATCCAGTTCCAACCTCCCTGCCCTGGGCAGGGACACCTCACCCTAGACCATGTTATCCAAGGCTCTGTCCAGACTGGCCTTGAACACTGCCAGGGATGGCAGCCTGTTCCAGTGCTTCAGCACCCTAATTCAGTCTAATCCAAGAGACTAATTCAGTCTCTTGATGTGGAGCAAAACCTGAACCTCACTGTGGAAAATTTTTAGAGTTACTGCAACAAGACCAATCTGAGTTAACCAGGAAGGAATCCAAGAGGCTGTTAATAAAGCAGTGCTGAGAGAAATGCTACAGGGTGCAGTGCTGCAATATATTTGCAATATGTTATAAAGGCTGCCTTTATGTCAAATATAACACCTCTAAAAAGCAGCACATTTTGTTTGGGACAAAGCAACCCTCAACTTGAGTTTCCGAGTTATCCGGATCTGTCTAAATCCTGTGAAATAACAGCCAAGGCTTCTGGTTTTCAGCTCGGCAAAAAAGCAAACCTTAAACATGAACAGCACAAAAGCAGTGCTGTAATTCAGCACTGAGCCAGCTATTGAATTCCCGTGCAATATCTTTGTATTCTGATTATTTTTTCCTAACACCTGGATACCTCCCAAAGCTTGAAACACCATTGATGGACCCATGGCATAGTCTTTACTCTGAAGAGCTTACAGAGCCAAGCAACATGGGCTTGTTTTGTCTTCGTTCTCTGAGTACAGATGGTGTTCAGTTCTGCTAAGTTAAAATAAATATCAGGACTTAAATCTAACAGCTACATCCTCCAGACAGTGATTGCATGAATATGCAGAATTTGCAGCCTTGCTTTCATATTCCTTCTAACTGCCTCTTGCATCATTCAGCAGTGTTTTCCCTTTATTACCTTTCACTACCAGTCTCATTCCAGCCAGCTCCCAACATATGCCAACCCTATGATAACAAAACATCCATTGCTACCTCTGGAATCTACGACAGAGCTCTGAAAATCTGTGCTTACCCCTTCAGCTGCCAGCAGGGAAAGGGAGGTGTGTGAGATGAAGATTCAGAGGTTGCCAACGCATAAGTAACAGCTACTGACTTCTACTTTTCCATTCTGTTCAAAGCAGAAGGATCATGCCCAGCTCTTCACAGCTTTCCCATAATTTTTTCCAGCCTAGGTTTTTACCTATTAATCCAGTTTCCCATGCCAGGAAGCACTTAGTCTCAGCCAGGCATCTGTCCTCCGTCTTTAGGATGACAGTACTCAGATTGCCTGAAGTGCTGATAACCCTGAACTGTCTGTACCTGAAAAAGATGAGGGATATAGGTATCCTCTGGTTTCAGAGCTTGACATGTGTTAGTGTTGCTTTCACCCTGTAGCTATAATGCCACTCAAACAGATCATGGAAATACCCAGTGAATCATTTTCCTTATGTTATGTCACAAGATGGTTTCTGATTTGCAGCAGGGGAGCACTGCAAGGTTTCGGTGAAAGTAAAGGGTCTGTGAAAGGGTTCTGTGAAAGGAAGGAGGCTGAGGCCATCAAGTTTTGCAGATACGCATAATTTTCTCTACAGACTGTCCTTACCTTTGGCATTGGAGCTCAAAATGGTTCCTATAGAAGTCATTAGTACTTGTTCTCCAGTAGTACCTAAAGCCATCAGGATCCAGACTTTGCATCTGGATCCAGTTTATACCCACTACGAGTGGGTATAAACTCATAGTCTTTGCCCTAAGGAACATTCACTCTCCATCTTTCCACACTTTCATTGCGTATTCTGCCCCAAGGCAGAATGGAAGCTGTTCATGGTGGCCTGTAATGATGACTGCTGTTACATAAACACTTTCCACTGCAAACTGTGGATGCTGGTACTGATTTCTCTTAAACACAGTACTGATTTCATGGCATTCAGCCACCCTCAGTAATGACTAAGTCTGAATTACAAAGTAGGCTCTAGTCTCCACTCTTGCAGTCATCTACCCATCCACTTTTTATTCCTTTAAATTGACAAAGAGATGTAGTGAAATTCCTATTCTCGGGTGACCTAACCTAATTTCCATGTTAGCCCTGCTTTGAGCAGGGATTGTGCTAAAGACCTTAAGAGATCCCTTCCAATCTGGATTTTTCTTGGATTCTGCAGTTTATAAAAGCAGGTCTGTTGGGTGTCCATGTCCAGATGGTGACAGCAGAGGGGCTGCAGGGGTAGTCTCTGTGAGAAAAGACTCCCCCTCCATCAGAGAGATGTAGACCCACCACAGGACACAGCTGAGACAATTGGCTACACTGGTGGCACCTCTGGGAAACCATAGTTAAGAAAGCCAAATGTGGTATGAGAAAATAATTGTAGCTCTGTAACCAGAAGTTCCAAGACTACCCACAAGGAACCGACTTTGCAGAAGCTGATGACAGTTAAAGATGTTCCACAGGCATTTGAATTCCTCAGCATCACTGCCACTAATTTTATGTACTAGCAGACCAGAGCAAGCCTTTTCCCTCCAGCCTGTCATGTTTCAGGCTTGTAGATATTGCTTATACACAGCAAAGATGACAGTTGGTTTTGAAAGTGTACTTCTTGCTCATAACAACTGTGGAGCAACTTAGACCAGGATTCAGACAATGGGATGAAGACACCACTGAGAACAGAAGGAGCTTAGAGCAGATTTCAGTTTAGGGACCGCAGTTGGTTCCTAAAGACCAGTGGGATTAACCTCATCTTAATTGTTCTAGTAAAAGCACAAAGACAAAAGTTAACTAATAAGTTAATAGGAGCATTTGCACATCTGCATCTTTCCAGTTACAACTGAGGAGATAAAATATCCCACTCTTGATCTGCACAGTCACTGTTCAGACTCTCATTGACATGATTAAGCAGATGCTACATTATATAGTGACTTTTTTCACCTGGTTTTGACTTTGAACATCAAGTACTAAGATGGGCAAATTACTCTGCCTGAAAGATTAGTCCAGAGTTCATAGTTCAGATGAACTACATATGTAACAAGCTGGATTTCCCTTCCCATCCAGCCCATTGAATAGGACCAGCAGCATTGTCCCTGTGATGCACAGTAATGCTGTTACTTGTATCTGCACCTCTGTTTGCCATAACTCATCTCTGTAGGATCACATGGCAGAGGTCAGAGCACTGCTCTATCTTCTCTATCAGGCAAACAGTGTTAGCTGCCATCATGCCTTGATATTCAGGACCTGAGCTACCTGCTTCTTTGTTTCACCTGTGCAGAAAAAGCAGCTATAGGAGCTCTACAGGATTTATCTTTAACCAGCTTATTTATCTTGCTCCATATGTTCAAAGCAAACACTGCAGACAGGACAGGTAAGAGGTTGGGCTAGATGTATGGTTCTCTTTTATGCAACTCCTGATCTTCAAATCTAATGAATAAAGACTTATTTCAAGCTCTGTGCAAACATTAAGTCATTATTCATAAATATACCCATGAAGGAACAGGTAAGAAGCAGCCATTTCATAAAAAGGACAACTCAAAGAATACTCGGTTCAGTTGGGAGGCAAGAGATGTAAGTGTATTTTTAACTTGGGCTGGACAATTTGAGCTTAAACTGCCATGAGTATGGCAACTGAGGTTTTATTCTGGGTTAGTAGTAAATGAATACCTAAAAGGGAAACCTGAGGATAAAACCAATCCCCTTCCCTCTGTTAAAACCCAGCTGACTTTACTTTAGCACAAATGCAGAGTTTACTTCTTTCATTCTTCCTTTGAAATGGAAGCACATCCTAAATGGAGGCAAGGAATTTCAGAAGTAGCTCCTGATTTTGACTATGTTTTTATATGTTGAGTTTGAAGTAGCTTCAGAGTGTAGCTTTCAGAAGTGCTGTTTCTCTGCCTGCAGTTGTATTCAATATAAATGGGAGGTGTATGTCCGTCATGGCTTCTTGGCAGATAAAGACATCTTTAAGGAAGCTTGGGGAAAATTATTGACTCTTTCTCTGAAACTAGAAGTCAGATAAAATGCTGGTGAGCTGTGAACTTCCCCAGTACTGCTGATAACAGAAGAGAGAAAGCTATAATCATTGCCAGCATCTATACAGACTGAATCAAAGTCCTGTCTTCTTTGAAGGGCCTAATTGGAGCAAACTGTTTCCTATAACTGAGATTGGGGTTTTCCCCACCATAAAGTCCACCTTTTATCTTCCTTTTATGTGCAGTACCTTCCAGCTGAGAAAGTCCCAGCTCTTTTTGTCCACCACCACTTAACTGTTGGTAGGCCGAGTCACAGGTCCTCTGGAAAACCTGATTTTCCCTGAGACTCAACAATCCTGGTTTAGGTTTCACAGAGACTTAAAGAATTTGGACTCATTAAAATACCCCAAAACATGTCCACAGCTGCAGAGTGAGCTCATGTCTGAGCTGGTCTGAAACTAGAGCTTCTGACTTGTTAAATTGGTTCCCTATGATCTAAAGATCATCTAACCCACCACCTCTTCAAGAACAACGAAATACTTCCCATGTCATCAACTTCCTTTTCAATACAGGGTGATCAGACTTCTACTTGTCTAAAAGAGGAAGAATGCTGTTCTGCAGGGCTCCAGCTCTGAAGGTCATGAGGAGAAGACAGCAGTTATTTCAGTTGGTAATGACAGAAAATACTCATTCAAATACATTCAGCATGTCAAGTGGCATTTTAAGAATCCTCTGAGGGCAGGATGGACACAGCTGCAGGCGACTGCTTTTGTCTAGGCAGAAATAGGGCAAAGAGGGGTCACATTTGCTCAGGGAATCATCTTGTACAAATCACATTAGAAAGATGTTTCTAAAGGCTTCTTGAAAAAGATCAGATTTGACAACCTCAAATTCAGCTCTTGAAACCAGGACAGAGAAAATCTCCTAAGTTTGAAACATAACAATAAATCTTTGAAGTAATTCAAAAGGATACAAAAGCAGAGGGTCTGTTTGTCAGGAAATGTGCTTTAGCTGCTGCTGCATGTCACACATAACTGTAAGTTCATACAAAGTCTTTCACAGTGGTCCTTTCAGTTGTCTTTACTGCAGACAGTACAGACAGACAGTGGTCTGTGTCAGGAATTGACCCTCAGGAGCTTTGTGAGATTAAAAGTTAGAGTCCTTTAAAAGTTATTTTCTGTTCCAATAATGGTTACAAAATCAAATTTTAGGTAGCACTGAGATGTGCTTCTGAGAAATGTTAGATTTTAGATATGACACTTGTTTCATTATAGCTCAGAGGAGACTTTGTAACAGTCATCCAACACCTAAAGGGGACCTACAGAAAATCTGGGGAAGGACTTCTTACAAGGGCATGTGGTGACAGGACAAGGGGGAATGGTTTTAAACTGACAGAGGGGAGATTATATTAGATCTAAGGAAGAAGCTCTTCCCTGTGAGGGCGTTGAGACACTGGCACAGGGTGTCCACAGAAGCTGTGGCTGCCCCATCCCTGGCAGTGTTCAAGGCCAGGTTGGATGGGGCTTGGAGTAACCTGCTCTAGTGGAAGGTGTCCCTGCC
>JANHGB010035348.1:0-22303 GCA_026283785.1 Coracopsis vasa
TCATAAGGTTGGCATCAGCCCACCTCACAAGCATGTCAAGGTCCCTCTGGATGGCATTCCTTCCCTCCAGCATATCAGCTGAACCACACAGCTTGTTGCCATCCTCAAACTTGCTGACTTGAGCTTGCAAGTCTCAATTTGCATTGAAACTGCCCGTGTCACTGACAATGATGTTGATTAGGAATGTTCCCAACACTGGCCCCTGACAGACACCACTTGTTGCCCATTTCCAGCTGGAAATTAAGCCATTGACTGCAGCTCTCTGTGTGAGGCCGTCCAGCCAGTTCTTTATCCACTGAGTTGTCCATCTATCAAATTGATGTTTCTCCAGTTTAGATACATGGATCTCACGTGGCTCAGTGTTGAGCGCTTTGCTCAAATCCATGTAGATGACATCAACTGCTTTGCCATCAGTTCTATAGCCCCACAATAGAAGGCCACCAAATTGGTCAGGCATGATTTCCTCTTAGTGAAGCCATGCTGGCTGTCACCAAGCACCTTGTTATTTTTCATGTGCCTTAGCATGCTTTACAGGAGAATCTGCTCCAAGATTTTGCTAGGCACAGAGGTGAGACTGACTGCTCTGTAGATCCTTGGGTTATCCATTTTCCCATTCTTGAAAATGGGAGTTATATTTCCGTGTTTCTAGCTGTCATATTTTATCTAAATTGTCAGTGTATTAATCATTGTATTACTACTCTGCTTCATTTTGCCTGGTGATGCCTTGGTTGTGTAGCAAACTGGATAATCATGACCATATGAATTTTAGCTAAACCAGAAACAACAGCGCAGAGAAAGTGCGTATTTTTGTTTGCTACGCCTGGTCTATAAGCTGAAAATGAAGAGCGTACTACTGTTCAGTATATCATCTTAAATTGGAAAAGACCTCCAAGAACAGTTGTCATCTTTTCTCATCTAACAAAAAACCTTAACCCAGATCAGAGAAGTCAGTCTGTAACTGGAGAAAACAGCAATTGTCTTCCTTTCAGAAGTGAAGGTACACCAGTTTTACTAAGGGACCAAGAGAATGAAAATGTTTCAAAGCACCCTTCAGTCAACAAGAAAGTGAAGTTTATGGTGGTTTTATAACCATTTAATAATCCTTAATCTTTACATTTAATAATCTTTGTTACTCAGTGTTTATATAGAGACTTTGTTATCTGTTAAGGGAAAACCCCTTTGAATGGCAAAGGTTATTATGCAGTGAATATATACAAATGGAAATATATCCTTCTAAGAAGGACATTCTAGAAAATTAAAGTATCTAAAAATGAGCAAGTTTCCCAAAAGGCTGCAGATAGTAGCCAGATGAGTACAGGTACTCAACCGAGCATGAAAGGAAAGAATTAAGAAATAACTATTTTCTTCATTTTAATAATCAGGAAATGGCAACTACTTTTTAGAATTTTGGGAGTATCTCCAAAATACTGAGGAGATATGCCCAGCTTTGGAATAAGCAGACCTTTGTTCTTTGTGCAGGAGAGGAGCAACAGTATAAGCCAGTTCTTATTTTCAATGTTCAAACTTCACTTCTTATCTAATCATGTTCCAAGCCTGTAACCCAGCCAGCTGCTTGCCTTTTGTTCTGGCATCTGCCACTTCCATGTTGGTCAGCAATTTTTTTGCAGAATCAGTTATGTTCCTGCACAACATTTTCAGATTTGAGAATTTGGCATTTCAAACTATTTTGAAAAAAGCTAAAAAACCCCCCACACCTCTCAACCTGCTATAGTAGTAGCAGTTTTTCCTGGTGTGATGGATGTTCATGCTTGATGTTGGATGAAGATACAGGAGGACTACAAATGTTCTGCTCTGCCACTTTACGTTAGGGTTTTTAATAGTCCACTGAAGAGGAAAGGAAGCCTAAATCCAGTAGTTCAAATAATGCTTGCCAGTATTTGAGAAGAAAAGCTGAATAATAACTTATAAAAGTTCATTAAGATATTCTTGCTGCTTGTGTAATAAAAAAAATAATAATAAATAATAAAATAATAAAAAATCCCTTAGGAGAATATGACTTAATTCTAGTCTTTAGCAAATAAATTTATAAAAATATGCAAACATTCACTGGAAAGAATTTTTGTAGCTTTTTGCTATTTAAATGGTGTTGAATAAAATATTCACATATTTCTCTTCAAGGGGAAGAATATGTGAGAACTACAATATGAACACTTCTGCCTAATTTTTAAATATACTTCTTCATTTTTCAAATACCCCCATCAGAAGGTTGTAATGAGTGGTTTCTGTGATCATTCATTCAGATAAAACCAAGCTAAAGATGTTCTCCTCAAGTGCGTGTCCTGAGCTGAGGTGAAGGGATCGATCATGGTGAAGTTAAAGGAGCATCTGTCCTGTGATGCAGAAACAAGTTTTACACTTACATGTATATAAATGTCCTCTTGGTTATTTTTTGAACTGTAAGTGTTTTCTTCTTACCTAGAGCTTTTATCATATAATATATGTTTGTTTGCATTTTTTACCAGGTATATATACAGCTATTTAATTTTTAACTAAAGCTTAATTTTACTTTGTTGTTTTTCTATGTGCTTTTGGTCTTATCTACCCATTTGATTGCACAAACAGCACATGATCAGCTTTTGCTGTTTGTTATGGATACAGAAGTAGTCAGTGTTTGTCATAAAGACGAGGCTTCTGAGGTTAATATGAGACCTTGAAAAGATCAGGTATAAGAGTTTGCTGATGTTGGTCCCTGAGCACTGACCACTAATGGCTGAAGTCCACCAGCTGAAGACGCAGTTACCTTCCTCCAAACTTCTATGTAAAATGTTGTAATATTTCAGCTAATCAGAGGCTTCCTTAAGGTCTGTTTTTCCTGGATGGTCTTCAGTACTAGCTGCCACTTGCACCCAACAGCTATAGCCTTCTCCTTTGTTTTTGGTGGCTTCTTTCAGAGTGCTTCATGTGAAGACACAATGGTGTGTGGGTTGTCCCTGCAGCACCATTGGGGCTGATGTGCCTGGGTTTGTGTTGGAAGCCTGCATATGTTGTGGAGGCCACAAAAACCCACAGGAGGCACCATGAAATGCTGACACCGGTGGGAGCAGGTTGCCCATGGAGAGTCTTGTGAAAGGTGCTCTCAAACACTTAAGGTGCCAAGTACTCTCCATCTCCTGCAGAGCAAGCCAGGATTCCTGAAAAGCAGGGTGTATTTTGAATAAGCAAATTCAAAATCTATAGCTTAGGGATAGTTATTATAATAACGTAAAGGTGGGAATTGCCTCTATTTAATCCTACTTTCCAACCTTACTATAAAGCTTTTGAGCTTTATTGCTTCAAATTCAGAGACATAGTGAGGATGCCATCAGCCAAATGGTAGACCCAATGTGGACTAAACAAAGCCCATCAGCAAAATATGCAAGGAACACACTATAAGCCAGAACGACATCTGATCTGGTTCTGTGTACTACTTGGGTAGATTTAATAAATGCATCCTTTTCCTGGAAGGAAGTTCAAAGCCCTGAGTTGTGCAGGTACGTTAAAAAAGAAAGAACTGTAGAAATCTGTGTCTGTCTCTCTCAAATGTCAAAAGTGGGGTTTTTTTACTTTTTCTTTTTTTTTTCTTTATTTTGTTAGAGAGATATTAATCTGGGAGCTTACTGGCTATTAAGCAGCCAGCAGCCAGCCAGATAATAAATCAGAGGGAGATTAGAAAATTGTTTGCTCTTCTGAAACAAACGTCAAGGTTTCCTGCGAGCTATCAATGGTTTAACCAAGTTGTTTGAAATGAGAAAGAGAAGAACATGTAAGAGTAATATACAGTGAAACATGGCTTGTACTCCTGAATCCAACAAACTCCTGTGAAAAACAGCTGCTTCCTTATACCCATGGACATTGCTAGTATCAAAGATCAGACCAAACTTTTTGAAAGTTGGAAATAATTGCACACAGCTTGTGTTTGCAACTGTGGTTAAGGCTTCATGAAATAATCCTCTGAGACATCACTTGTTTGGCAGTAGGACCGGCTTGGCATTGGCTGGAGACCAGAAGTGAAAGGCACTGTCAGTCCTAAGAGGAAGTTTGTTCCTGAGGTTTACAGATGACAGAGGTCTGATCACTTCAGATTATCAATGTTTTTCCACATTGATCCATCATTTAAGCTTTGAACAGTCTCGTTTGCCAGTACCATATCATAAACCTGTTTTGCTAAAACAAGTCAATATTTGGACTATAAACTTTCATTCTCTTATAACTGTTCAGGGGTAAGCAATCTGAGCTCAGTGTGAAAGTTAGAATTCTTTGCATCATCAAGCATCATACCTGCTTTCAATTTGAATTCAATAAGAATAGCTGCATCACACTATAAGTCTCTGTTACCTCAGTGCCTCACTGATTTCATTAATTGATGTTTTATTGGAAGTTACCAAAATAAAAAGGGCTATTAAGTATTTTCAAAATGTTAAAATTTTGTAATTATTTAAAGTCATGAAGTTGTCCATTTATCCATTTTTTGTATTTTATGCTTTCTTGACTGCTTTGAACCACAGACAAATATCGGAATAGCACCATTTTTTCCTTTTAAGAAAGATTTCTCTTAATTAGAGGAATATTGCCTGTGAATGTCTGCATCCTCAGAAAAGTTGAGACATTTGATAAAGCGTGATGGGGGGATGAGTATGGAGTAAGTAAATAAATTTTCTGCTGAGACCAGGAGTGTGGATAAAGGCATAAGAAGGGCTCTTGGGAGGTCTTACTTCAGACCAAAGTGTTAAATTATAGGAGTTAAATTATATAAGTGTTATAAATGTTAAATTACTGAGTTACTGAGTTGCCCAGCCCTGCTCCCAGGAGGACAAGGAAGCGAAGTGGGACAACAGGTTATTTCTGGCCTGTGAGTTTGTGTTTAGGAGCAACAAAATTGTCAGTCCATAAAGGGGGCTTATAGGAAAACAACTGCTGACCCTTTCATCTCTGTGTGCTAATTAGAATGAGTTATTAAAAGGTTAAAAGTGTATTAACAATAATCTTATTGTCTCTTTATGTGTGATTGAGCTCTCTGTTTCCTGAAGTCTTGTTATTAAAAGAACTATTTCCTTAATAAATTGCATTAGGTTACGCAGCAAAAGTAAATTATGATTTATCTGACCTTTAACAGCACACCAAGACAAATGTAGTTCAACTTAAAGCAAGTGTTAGATTTGGTTAAAACTTCTGAATGTAAACAATTCTGTAGACATGATTAATCATTAAGAAGTTTCCTGCAATTCTGAATGTCAAAATGCTAGTTTCAGCTTCACTGGCAGTCTTCCAGACTAGGCTAACACCAAACTAGTAACATGCACTTAATGCTTCACATAGTGTATTGTATCTTAAGTACATGAAATATCGATTCCCATCATGACTTTTTAAGGCAATTAGTCCACAGCGAATTCAAATATTAATTGCTTCACATCTATTTTTAAACAAGTTCTTGCAAGATTTAAATGTAAACTAAAAGTATCAGAGAGACTTCATAACTGGGAATGAAGAAAGTATTTAAAAAACTTGGGCCCTGATTTATTAATGCTACAACATACATGTCTTGAAAACTCCATTACTGTATAATCCTTTCATAAGCACTATGGTTTAAAAAAGGTGATGTTAGAGGAAGAGTGGGAGGATCCTGACAGAACTGGAGTAAAACCTCTGTTTTGTGGATGCCTTGTTATAGCTGGAGCAGCACAGTGGAAGTTATTCTTCTGAAGTATACCCTTGACAGAAGGAATAAATTCATTCCAGGATGATCCATGTGGACAATAGAAGACTTAATGAGCTGGAATTTGCGCATTTGTTGCCAGCAAGATGAGGAACAGTCTGGAAAAGTTATCTGTTTAAAAAGAAAGAATTACTTTTGTAGGAGTCATCTTATTTATAGAATAAGACTTACTGACTCACAGCCGACCTGCTGCAGTAGAACCACTAAGGACGAGCTCTGATTTTGAGCAAATATTTGGGGTAAAATTATCTGCCGCTATAAACAGAATCTGCTAATTTTGATGTGAATTTGAGCAGTTGCACCAGGAAAAGAATGTGGCTTTATATTTGCTCAATTCTCCCTAGGAAATAATCTGAAAATAAACATTAGCTTTTCCTAAACCCAAGTCAAATGAAGAAGGAACAGGTATAAAATCTATATTTAGCAATTCCTCCGTATGTTATATTCCCTTACCATGTATGTTTTGTAGTTATTTTTCCTCTGACTTGAAAAATCATACTTTTGATTATACAGAGACAGGCAGATACATTTGACACATATAAATTACCTATTTAGAAGCAGCGCTTCTGGAGTAATTGCTTAAATGGAGTTTAAGCCTAAATGTTAGTATAACTTTCACCACATATTTGTCTGATCTTTTCTCAGTGTGTCATCCAATAAATTCTTTCAAGATCAATTCGTTTCCATATTAGTTAAGATTTGATTTTTGCTGATGTTGACTATAAAGGCATTTTTTGTTGTCGGATTTTTGGTGTGGATTTTTTGTTTGAGTTTTTTTGGTTTGGTTTTTTTTTTTGTGGGGCTGGTGTGTTTGGTTTTTTTGTCATTCTAATGAATGCACACTTTTACCCAACACAGTCATTTTCAAGTTTGAAATTCCTGAGATGCTTCAGGAAGAGGTGGTTGTATCAGGCTTTATATCAATGTTATGAATAGGGAAACCCCTAACATGCCTTGCACTTCTGGGAGCCAATATCGCTTACATAAGTCATGGAAACGCAAAGTCCTCAGCCTTGTTCTACCTTTCCAGAAACTCAGACTTCTTCAATCGCTTCATAAGACCTTTACAGACTTGTAGTATGGCTGGGATCCCTTTTCCCACCTTCCACTGTGGACTGCCAAACTTTCAAGAAGACAAAGTAGATGGTTTCAGTCAACCAGCAGGTTGAGCTGCCATTATGCGTTACTAAGGGCCTCCTGAAAATAGGTATTTGTAATCAATCAGTCCTCTCTTCTTCTGACCACAGTGAGTACATGTTAAAGATTAATAAATTCCTTAGAATTTTTTATTTGAGAAGGCTTATCATCAGTCCATCAAAAACATAGTTAAGGTTTGAGAAAACATAATGAAAACTGGGTTTGGCAGCCTTTTATTCAAAGAAATTAGAAATTTGTATTTTACATGGAATACTAATCCAAAACTTGATTGGATTGCCAAGATATATTATGTATTATAGTATGTGGCAGGACTTAAGCGATGGGCCATAAGGAGCAGTTCTGCTAACAGAGGTGGGGTAAGATATCGATTGGATTGCAGCAGTGTGTTCATGTCGGAGAGAAACAGCAGAAACAGGAAAAAAAACCAAACAAAAACCAACAAAAACCAGTGTACAGTCCCATCCCCCACCAAAAGAAGTTAAACTATAACCTGAAATAAATCTCAGTCTTTGAATGACATGTATTATAAAATACTGGAATAGAGGGTAAACACTTTCGCTCCTTATTTGATTCCTGTTGCATTCAGAGGGATCAGACTTTGACGTATCCTTTCTATTTACCAAGAATGTGTTCAAAGAAATATCTGGCCCCACTATCAAGTTCTCCCATACAGAAACAACACAAAGAAATTATTTTCTTATGAACTAGTCTGGTGGAAAGGGGTAGCAACATGCTACAAACATATGGAATGACATTTTCACGAGGTGTAAAGAGAGTTAATGTGCAGGAAGACACTGGCTCCCAAGAACCTCAATACCTTTTTAAATAGGAGACGGGGAATTCTGAGAAATAACACCTTTCCACTGAAATGGCAGTTACTTGCTAACCTTATATTTTTATATTTTTACTGCTAGTCATATTTTCTTGTGTTATGGGATGTTCTTAACAGTGCTCCCATGAGATAATTAGAAGTTGTGCATGTCATCACTTTTTTTTCTTTTTTAATAATTCCAAAAGAAGACTCATGGAGAGAAAGTTCTTTACAAATTTCCCAGATGCCCCCTGGCTTCTGTGAAACCAAGATCAGCTTGCAAAGATTTCAAAACAGATTATTTGTTACCTCCTTTTTCCAGCTTAGAGCAATGTGTAGAGAATAAATGCATTTTGGGAAGCCTGCTATGATTTCTTTATACATACAACCAGACATAAGGTATGAAGCAGTCCAGAAAATTTTCCATGGTCTTTATGGACTCTATGTCAATGGCAAACAAGTACATGTCCTATTCTTTATGTTTGTTACCTCTTAACAGCCTCTTGTGACAGCTTGGAGGGACAACTGCACAAAGACAACTGCACAGAGCATGCCACAAACAGGAAATTCCCAACTTTGACTACAGGTTTATGACAGGATTATAAGGGCCTTTCTCCTTCATGAGCAGGGACAATTGGCCTGTAATTTAACAGACAATCTGCTTCACTTGTTTCTTTGCTCATGAATTAGGGACAATTTTGTGAACTAAATAGAGCAGAACTATAAAATGGAGAATAACTACAAAAAAGTTAACACATGCTTTATGTGTATTTCGGATCTGTTATGACTGCTTAATAAAAGAGTGAAAGTACTTTCTGACCAACTGAATTATGTGTATGCATTGTAACAATTCTTACAAATCAAAGTTAATTATTCTATATTACTGTTTGCATAAGAAGGCATGTTCTTATAGCACATAAACATATTTAATAATTTAGCAGTTTTATAAGAAAATAACATTGCTTGCCCCAGAAGTAATCACACTGCTTAACTGTAGAAAGTTGCTATAGTACAGTCAAACTTATCGTTTAAGAAGACCTTACACAAAGATGGTGGAACAACAAAGAAAATTTCTGTATAGCAAAGCAGTAAATTTATTCCACTAAAGTGATTGAAAATAGAAAATGGAAGGAGTTAAACTTCATCAAAGTCTCAGGAGCTGCTGTAATAAAATCAAGAAAATCACTAGTTTTAGTAAAGTGGGCCAGGTTGGCAATGATTAGAAAATACTTTTCAAGAGGTGGAGTTTGAGAGATGGGCTTCAGAAATTTTAAAAGAAAAGAGGGAATAACATTCATTAAATTAAAATCTACTCAGTATCCTCTGTACCCAATCAAGCCAGCCAAGGATAAGGACACTTGCATGTTCTGGTCTTAAAGGATTTACAAGTTTTGAGAAGAAGAAAAGATAAGATTTAACCTTTGTACTTCTATGGCTCTTCAGATAACAAAGTATTTCATCAGATCTGTATTAATTTTGACAAAAGCTTTGCTCCTGTGAAAACAAGAGCCTCTGGATTCATTTAGAATAGTCAAGTAAGGAAAATCTAACTTAATAATTCAGACCAGGGGCTTTAGTTTAATTCTTTCACATCCCAGTGACTTGCGTAGTTAGAAAGTTGTCTGTTACTCAGTGACTTTCTCAGTATTTGTTGCTGGAAATAGTTAGGTTACTTTGTCTGTCTCTGTATCTCTGAATTTTCATATCAATAACTAGATTCTGCTTAGAGCATAGATTTCAAATTACAATCCTGTGTCAGTATACTTCCCACTCCCCACTTTAGTGTGTACAGATTCTCAGTAAATGACTGATAGCATGTTAAACTTTAGCTAAGTGATATAAAGGATTGATTGTGCATATATGATCTTTTAGACATAAACCAAATCTAGGGCTAGGAGTGGTTCCACCTACACCTAGACTCTTCTATGAGAAGTTTAGAAAGCAAGAAGGTCCTTTCTGAACCTCATGACTCAATGCAAGATTCTCCATAACAGTTTTGTCTGAGCCTGTCTTCTATATAATAAATAAATGAGTGTATTTTGCCATCGAATCTTGTTAAACCACTGTTGCGTTTTCCATTTAATTCTGTTATATCAATAAAGCATATTGTTGATCCTCTCTTACAAGTGAAGTGAATGACTTCATCCACAACAAATTACTGGACCAAATACTAAAGAACAAGTGTCTGTTGGGATTCACAGTGTTTCGATCAACTTCTGATGGTGAAGTTCAATGTAATGAGTGTCCCAAGGAGGTTCAGAACTGTCTTTCAAGAGGTTTAAAATCACTTGCATCTCAGTGCTCACTGACTGATGTCCTACACTAGTAAAATCCCTTTTTTGAGGTCAGTGGGTGTATATCAAATTTTATTAGTCATAAATATAATATTGTCTATAGCTCCAGCCTGTGATTCAAAAGCCAATATACCTAATAGTTACCTTAGGATAAAAAGAATGATTGTAAGCAATCAAAATATTTCTTCCTATTTCATCCAAGCTGTCCATATGCATGATCTTACCACATAACACATGCTGAATAAAATATGTTTGCTTGTATCAGAAAAATAGTTCACTTGCCAAAGTCATGGTGCAGTGTAAGTGCAGTAACACAATACAGCCAGTTCACTAAGGGTGGCTCAGTTGAAACTGCTAGTCTTCAAGCCACAGGAGGTGGAGTATGTTTATGAAGCTAATATCTGCTGAATGTGTCTTTTATTATTTTTATTTGCAGTCATCCTGTTGTCATTAATGGTATTAAATCTGTCTTTTTGTGGCATTCAGTTCACACTTACTGCATTTAGAAATAAATGAGCGTGTGCATAAACAATTGTTTCTATGTAATAATGAGAAGGCATTCCAATGTAGAGGGTTCACTTTTATTTTACATCTTATTAAAATATAAATAGTAATTCATTCTTAAATGTAAAGAAAAATGTTTTCAGTTTAAATTTACTTTGTTTTTTATTATAAGCTTAATAAATTCAGTTACTGAAGTTTTTGGTATGACTGTGCAGTACATGCCAACAGTTAGATAACAATTCAGATAACATTATAATCACCTGTACTCTAGTTTTAAATTTTAGGTTTCTGGCAGATCTCATTAGCTTTTATAGTTCAAAATAAATACTAGAATTCAAGAAGGAAATACAGAAGATAAGGAAATTAAAATAGAACAAATGGGATCAGAAAGGAGAATGGATGGGTGGGTTAACACTAAGAACAATGAATGGGTGGGCTTGTCCCCATGGAAATAGCAATTATTTTAAATTAAGAAAGTAACAGCACTCATGCTGTCAGTGCCAATTTTAGATCCAGTGTACATGAAACTGGATTCGCTGACGTCAAGAAAGTAAACTTCCATCAGGTTTAAATTTGTTTCACTCTGCTAATCACCAGGATGAACCAAAGCAGGTTCTGCCTTAAAGTCAATACGCCTAGAAACAGAGTTGAAGAACATTGCTGACGTCATGTCATACCATTAACATCAGTATTCACACTTCCATGTGTTTTGGAAAACAACAGAAGGGTTTTTTATTGCTTTCATCACCTTTTGCTGTTTGGATGTAGTCTTAGCTGTTCAGCAATCTTTTTAAAGCAGGGGTTAAAGTTGACCCTTGAAGTACAGTTGAGTAAAGCTAGAGGATTACTTCACATCTCATGTACGCCTTGCTTACACATCCCATGAGATGCTTTGCTTTTTTATTTCAGAGCAGAAATCCCTTTTGATACATGCCTGATTAACAAATCACTATCAATCAACTCCATAGTCTCCTGCAGAACTAGCAGTAAGCTGGCTATTCCCTAGCCTAAAATCTAGTAACTTAATTCATCTTTATTGACTAAAATCCATTTCAGACTGATCTGAATATGCTTTGAATTGAAATCCTTTCCAGGAAGGTGCTGAGTCATAATGACCCAAACTGAACAAAGCTGAGGCATAGAGACACGGTTTAGAAAAGTGATATTTAAAGATATTGTGTAGTATCCTCCACAGTGCTCCTCCGTTTCATCAGAAAATAAAAAAGAACATCATTATTGCACTTCTAACACAATGAACAAAAATTTTAACTGCAACCACACACAGGCTTCCACTTTGATAATGACCCACTAGTAACCATTCCTTTAACACTGTTTTCTGCCTCCCAGCATTCTTGTCCACAGTATGTTTCTACCTTGCCTTGGAGACTGTGATAAGAAAAAGTGTTAGATATTAATGAATTCATAATATGTACTATTATATAATATGTACATAATATGTGCTATTATATAATATGTACACAGTATGTCCTTGCATAGGTCTCAAAGATGAGTCAGCCTAATAACAGAGTACCCATCAAACAGGGAGAATTTAGTTTTTTGAAGATTTGTCATCTCTAGGCTTTTCTTACAGTTAATGAAGAAGTTGTGGCTGTGAGGTGTATGTAAGAGTAGTTGCCTTCAAGTTCACAAGCTGTAAAGCCAGGCGTAATCAATCTGAGAATGAACTGGGTTGGGACTCTGTCTCAGTTATTAGATATAGTTGTTATATAGAATCATAGAATCAACTAGGTTGGAAAAGACCTTTAAGATTATCAAGTTCAACTGTTACCACAGGACTGCTGTGTCCACCACTAAACAACATCACTAAAGGCCTCATCTACACAGGTTTTGAACAGGGATGGTAATTCCATCACTGCCCTGGGCAGCCTGTTCCAATACCTAACCACTATTTTGATGAAGAATTTTTCTTAATATCCAGTCTAAACTTCCCTTGGCACAACTTGAGGCCATTACCTCTTGCCCTTCCACTTGTTACTTGGGAGGAGAGACTGACCCTTACTTCACTACAACCTCCTTTCAAATAGTTGTAGAGAGCAATTAGATCACCCCTGAGACTTCTTTTCTCCGGACTAAATAACCCCAGTTCCCTCAGCCACTCCTCATCAGACTTGTGCTCCAGATCCTTCACCAGTTTCATTACTCCTTTCTGGACGCACTCCAGCAACTCAATAACTCTCTTGCTGCGAAAGGCCCAGAACTGAACACAGGATTCAAGGTGTAGCCTCACCAGTGCCAAGTATAGGGATATATATCTGTGTATGAATAACCTCTTCTCAAACCACAAATACTATTGTACATTTACTATTCATAATTATTTGGGGAACTGCTGGCAGCATCAGTTTAGACAAGTAAATTGCCTGTGACTGATTGCAATGAGTATTGTATATTCATAGCAAATTATGTGATCATCAAATCACTCTGTATGTGTTCATAGAGGAAGTCCCCATTATTTCCTTTGGATTATCACTGAGCTATTGCAACTGTGTGGGTCTCTTACATGAATAGTAAGAAAACCTTCCAGTTTTGGTGTTCTGTGAACAAAAGAGTATGGAGGGCCTCTGACACTAGCAGAAAATTCAGCAGGTTTCACAAAAATATTCTGAAATCCCATTATGCTACATTCATCCAGCTCTGCTCCCAGATGAATGCTGTGCTTGCAGCGCTGTCCACAGAGCTGCCATCTGTACCAGCTGTTCTTCTACATGCAAACACTATTTCTGATTATGGCTCCGTTTGCAGTGCTGTGTCTGCATCAAGGCATCCTTTGCACGGATAAGAAATGTGACAGGAAGAATTACAAATACAAGACACATTGAGGTAGAGAGGCAGGTAATCCAGGTGAGCTTTTGGTATGCATTAGCAATGCAACCGATCTTCAGTGAAAGACAATTACATTGTCTTCAGGTAGGCTGTGTTAGACCCTACCCACAGAATGTGTTTCCAACTGTTGTAGGAAATCTCTAGACTAGGTTGGCAATAAAACTTAGAAACTATAATCAGACAATACCTGTATCAGCTTGATAAAGAAGCCTTTTTGCTTTTTATATACTGCCAATTTCTGGCATACTTAAAATGAATCTTGCAAGAAACATAGTGAAGGAAATACAAATCCTTCTTAAGACAAGTCATTTTTTTTATGCCATCCTTAGACCTCATCAGTGGATATGCCATGTGGATATCAAGGTAAAAATGCCTTTAAAATAATCTACAAAAAATATTCAGCCACCACAAATATTTTTACATTTTCAAAATCAAAGTTGTTATCATGCCTGAATAAATAACAACCAATATGGGAGCAGGCAGGAGTGAACTATAATTACAATGTGTAATTTACCATAATGCTAACAGACACTTGAGGAACTGGTAACAGTCTGCCAGAGATCATTTAAGAGTACATACAAATGCTAAAATCCACCTACAGTGTAGAGTCAGCAGGCTATATAGTAGTTGCAACTTTGATGAACTAAAGGTGGTTTTATAACACTGTCAAGCCTAGTAATTACGGAAATCGTCATTACATTTTTGGCTATTTTTAACAGACATTTTGAGAGCAATCATCATTTCTCATGATATTTGAAGGAAAAACAATAACTTGAAAAGCAAAAAGAGTGATAGGAAATTTCAAGAGAAGCATCACATTGTCTCCACACTAAGCCATAACACACCTTTCTGAATTGGGCATTACTTGCAGTCCTGATTCCCATTTCAAAAAGAATATAATAGGATTACAAAAGTGTAGAAGACGGCTGACAAAGATGACCAAAGTTATGCAATAGTCTTCACAAGGGGAGGTATTTAAAAGATGGTTGCATTTCAAAATGAAAAAAAGGAGACTGGTAGGGATTTCTGCAGTCCTTGGTGCCACGAAGGAGTTAGATAGATAACAGACAATACCTGCTCACCGCCTGTCATCCACACACTTGCATAACTGATTCTACATAAACAAATGTAGAAGTTTTTTCATAGGGTTAAACTGAACTTTCTTGCCACAGAATATTGAGGATGTTAAGAGTCTGCATAGTTTCAAAAGTGATTACATAAATATATATATATATTTAAGAAAAATAAAAAAGCCAGGGCTGTTAAACACAGAGATTTACTTCTGGCCCTGCATATCCCTAAACTACAATTTGTTCCTTTCTGCTAGTCTTAAGTCATCTGCCTTTCACTGCTCTAGGAGAGGTCAAAGACTATTTAGGTCCTAGCCACCACGCAGTTCTCTTCTCATCCCCAGACAAGAGCCATCATCCCCATAGTGTTCCATGATCCTGCTCTGCACAGCTATGCTGACCTTGTCCTTACTATTTCATAGAAAGCCTAAGCTTAATCTTATCTCCTCTGGTGACAGTCAACAACGTTTCCTTCCAAGAAAGGACTGTAGATATGTGACCTAAGAGAGGACCTTTAGAGCTGGGTGGGAAAGACAGTTTCAGGGAAATTTGTGCTAAGAAATGCATAGAGTATAGCATAATTTCTTAATGATTTGAAGGATTTTTAGGCCTGTGTCTGAGAATGGGCTTGGATGTATGTGATGCAGTGGTGATATGACAATTTGGGCTGATCGCTATTACATAGATAGATGTATGTAAAACCAAAACCTTGGTTAAAAGATCTGCGTTGACTTCTGATTTCATCAAAAGTGGCATAGTGTTGTCTTTTGGCTTTAAGAAAAAAAAAGAAAAGGTATTTTGTATTGTTTTCTATAGGTTTCTGTATTTGATTTAAGATAGCTTAAGCCTCTTTCCAGAGTCCTCCTGCACAGAAGCCTTTAGAAATACATACAAGAATTAAATCAAGATTCTCACATAGTTGTAAGGGCTTGTCAGAGTATCATGAATGGGGAACAGGACTTGGAATCTGATTGTATGAATTGAGAAACTTTAAAATAAAAGGTTATCCTGAAATGTGAGACTTTTTACACTTACACCTAGTAGTGATATGCAGAGCATATACAGCACACCAGAAACACTCACACCAAATGAGAAGACATTCTTAATTCGTTATAACAAGCTACTTTTCTTTCTTTTTTTTTTTTTTTTGAAAAGCATCAATAATATTAAATATTTTAAGTAGCATAAATATTAAGATAGTATAAAATTGTTCTTTGGACAGGGAGAAAATAAGGGCGTATTTTTAGAACAGCTAGTGTTTGTCTTTTGTATATACATTCCACAGAATTCATTATAAAACTAGGCGACAAAAGTTCTCATTTAAAAATGAGCAGTGGCTGACAATTCTTGGGAAAATTTGACTCAAATTTAAAATCACAGTAAGAGCTGGTCCTTCAAATGCCTTTAGTGGCATGACACTAAAAGTTTCTACATAACTTGGCACACACAGCATTAAGAGGAAAGAACTATTTCTTTTTGTACAAGGGATATTTCTGCAAGATTTTTTTTTTTATTTTTTTTTTTTTTACTGCTTGGTTAAAAATTAATACTGAAATGATAATTGGCTGAAAGTTTATACACTGAAATAAAATTTTACTTCTGTCCCTGGTATAAGGTCTATAAATTTGTTCTGGGCAGAGTAGTCTCTTCACCATTTCACCTGCAAAGTAAGGCCTTCTGCCATGGTAGATGCTTTTTGTTGCATCTCAGCCAGGACACTAGGGTAAAACGGAACAGAGACAAGTAAATTCAAGTTGGCTACAAAATCTGACTCTCAGAAGTTTGATGAAAGAAGTGTTTCCTTGAATACTCTGTCTCTCCATAAAGCCTATATTTAGTTTAAAAAATAAACCAGCTTCCTTTTGTTTTGACTTAGCTAGTATCCCTGTGAAAACACTGACATGAGGTTTTTTACTTGAGTTTCCAGGTCACTAGTCCCCTTCCGTGGAGATACTATGCAGCTACTTAAAGGTTGCCTGCCAGTGTCAAACAAATAGACTCATGAAGGGGCTTTGGTGTTCAGTTTTATCCTGAACTAAATAGTAATTTATTATAACATAAGCAAACAGAAATGTGGCAACTACTGGTAAAACTATATCTTGCCTATTAGGTTAATGTAAGCATGGTTCCTGCCTACAGTAACATATTAGCTGCTTGCTAGCAAAGGCAGCACAGAGACCTTTTTTAAAGAAGCTATTTAAGACCAGCTGCCACTTCCTATAAAACAGCGTCGAGTTCATTAAATGAGTCCAGACACCCATCTATCAGCTTGTCTTTACGTAAGTCACAAATTGCTAAATCTAGAAGCAAGTGCTTTTTTGTTGTTCTTTGTGAGTGCTGCATGATGAGCTTGGAGACAGAAAGTCCAAAAGAGGAATATCTGAGCATTGAAAGTGGAATATATGTGGGTTGTTCATAGCACAGCCTTGATTTATTATTTAATTCTTCTAGAAGACTTTTCTTTGGCAGCACTCTGTAAGCATTATCTAGGATTTTAATTGTTATTGTGTTCATGCAATCATCTCCTTGTGTTGTTATATGGCCTTCCTCTGAGCTAGCATATACAGGAATCCATTAACACTAGCAAACACCTGAGGCTGCAAAAGTATGTAGGTATTTGGCTCAGTTCACTTCGGGTAAGTAAATGACATGCATGCACACATAATACTAGGCTCATTTTAAATGATGCAATAAGTAGAAGAAAGCCTGTAGGTTTCAAGGCTCGAGACATGTATGTAAACCACTTTCACAGCTTATGGGTGTGTTAGCGAACAGTTGAAACACACTGGTGAAGTGAAGAATTCAAGATCTGTGAGGTGCAGAATATGAAAACTTCCACTGGCACATGGTACTGTTTATATGTCCTGACTGGATGTCACAAGCTTTTGAAATATGAAAACAAAGAACATCAACAAGACATTTATGACATTTACTGAATTTATTTACCTTTTTTAGAAGTGGTTTTAAACAGAGAACAGACTAAACCCATGAGAAATGGGTATTATCTCAATATTTAGGTACAAAAATATTTCAAAATGAATTTTTGTATCCTCTCACTCAGTTGGGGGAATTTAGTTCAGAGGAACAACAGTCAGTCTGCTACTAGCAGATGTTCTTAAGAGCAGTTATAGAGTTGCAATATAAGACTGCAGCATCTCAAAAATTTAGGTTGGAGGTGTGGAGTGGTTTTTGAGCATTATTTTTTGCAACCAATTTTTTTATGTTTCATTTGAAGTGTAAATATTTTCCTTTACATTTAGCACCACAGATTTGGATGCTTACAGGTTTCTGGTGCTTTTTATATATTGTGTGTTTCCATGTCTGTTTTTCAAAGACTATCAGTGCAGTTATGAATGTGCATGTAGAGTCTAGCTTGGTTTTTTCTTCATCATGATGTGAAATTTTGATCTCAAATATAGTTGATGGATTAAGCTATTAAACCTCTTAGAGAATTCATTCTGTCATCTTATTTGATTTCTAAATTATTTTTCCACACTAGCATTAAATATGATTTTAATCATCATAATTGTTAAAGGAAATAAGATGTTCTAAAGTAAGGTAAAGATATATCTTGAAAAATATTTTTCAACTTGGTATGTAAAAGACAGTAAGTGAGAAAATGCAAAATAAGCTGGAGAGTGTTGAAAGGCTTATTTTCATACATTATACTGGTATGGAAGAAAGCAGAAGTATAAAAAAATGAAAAAGGTATGAAAAATTAAAGGTAATAGTTCTCTATTTTGACTGACGTGCCATTTTCAATGTAGATGTTGCAATACACAAGATTTAATAAGTAAAGTTCTGTGAGGAAGGAGTAACTTTTCCCTCATTCAGTTTTAAGTATATGAAACAGAAAGGCTTTCCTGTTATGAAGTCTACAGCCTTTGAGGAGCATGCATTCTTATTTCTTTTTTCAAGCAGAAAGTTTCTGGGTAATAAAAATGTTAAAATTAGTATATACTCTCCAGATACATATTGAAGGAAATCAGGAATTCATAAGACAGATAACATTAGCATATTCTCACTGTCTTGGGCAAGCTTATGTGATTCTTTACAGTTAAAAAAAATCTCTTTATCTATGTCTTTTGAAATGCCTGTTTTCCAGAACCCTGAACATATTTTTGGAAGTTATCCTGCTATTTATAGGGTGAAGAATGCGGAATGACTCTTAAATAAATGGAAGGTGCCTTGAATCCACCTGTATATATCTCCAGTCCTAATGTTAAATTATGTTTGCATGTCTTGTTTGCAACGCTATATACTCTGGTGTACTACCTTTGTGATCAGCTTTTCTCTTTCAAGTGACTGCCCAGCACGACAGAGAGCATGCCTATCCTGCATATCAAGTTGGAGCCTTTACATTACCCGTATCAAATAAATTTCTTTTCTCATTTCCTTTCAGTTATTGGGTTGGTGTTTCTCTATGTTATTTAAATTCTTCTCCAGCACAGGTTTCCTAGGGACTGGACCTCCCCTTCAAACTCCCCAGAACTAGAGCAGACCATACTACCAATTTTCATTTGCCCTTCATAACTCTGTTTTATCCATATCCCCAATTTTCTCCCATCCTAGGCTCTGAAGCAGCATGGCTGAAGCTTGCTCCACAGAAGCTTCCTCTGGAGCATCCTACGCCAGCTCTAGACACCCTTCTCTTGGAGCTGACCAACAAACGAAGGCACTGCCTAACACAGAGAGTGGGGGTAACGAAGATTCATCATTAAGGCTGACTAGGGGGGATGCATCTTGCCTCAAGCGGCATGTTCTGTGTGGCCAAGATACTGAATTCAGATTGTATTTATTAACAGTGAAAGGAATTCACTGTGTTTCCAAGCAGAGCTAACGTCTGATAGAGTTCTGATAAACATGGTAAGATAAGAGCTTTAGCACAAGGTGCTACAGAAAGTTTTTTCTTGCGTATGCCAAACAAGAGAGTGCACGGATGGGCTAACATTGTGTGACTGTCTTTGCAAACTGACTTTTGCAGATTACAGATTTCTTCAAATATTTGCATGGGAGTAGCTGCTACTCTTCATTACTTTGTACCATCGTGCTTGATGCTCGATGACTTTATCTTTCCTATCTTTATCTTTTTTTCAATCTTAGTTCATGTTCACAGCTTTCTGTGGCTGCAAACACAAGATTTAGTCATTTGCTTCCACAGTCTCTCCTCTTTGCCAAAACCTCCAGCACGTCTTTCTCTTTTGCTCTTCTACAAGTTCCTATACTTGTCAATCTCAGAAAGAAGTACTTAAATACCTTTATAAGACAACCAAAACTGAAATAAATGCTCTAAAGCATGAATCTTCATCTAAATTACTTGCTTACATTTTAATTTTCCTATTAAAACATTCATTTTTTAAAATTAAGATGACAAGAAATATTAGTTTACTGTTTCTTCAGTTCATAAGGTGCTATCATTACTCACAGCACCCCGATTATGTCAGAAAAGTCCACCCACAGTAAAAAGTGCGGTTTTTTGATTCATTTAGCACACACTACACACTCAAGTTTGGCATGGTTGGCAGGTTTATTGGGTCAGGTGTATCTAACTCCAAAACATACTTAAACTGGAGGTCCAATGGCCTACAAGTGCAGATAGATGGAAAGTATTATAAAAAAGATAAGCACAGCCCAGCAAATTGAATTTAGCTTCTCTAGTGGAGGAGAGACATCCAGCTAAGGGCATGGGGAAATACAAAAGAAAAACAAAAGCTTTACACTGTTCTGTGGGGATTCATACTCATCTGCTTGCGCAGGTTTTTTGCAGAGGTTTTGTGTGGTGTGCCTAGCAACCTCTTCACAGCTTTATCACATGTATCTGCGTGAAAAAAGTCTTAAACTGTGATGGAATGGATACATAAATCCAAAATGTTATGTGTAAGTCAGCAGTGGATTGTCATGTCTCCTTTCGTGAAGTTAGTGAATGATCAGTTTGTTTGTTTGTATCATATTATGTTGTTTTCTTAACATAAGATTGATCCTATCTTAGATGCAGATGTGGGCGGCTGCCTCTTTCTGACTCAGTCTCTTCGTCTCCCACCACTAAGCAGGAATAACTCAGCAGGCTGCACTTTCCTGAAGCAGCTGACAGGCACCTGGTTACATATCAGGATAAACAAAAGCCTTTTCTGGAATATGTTTTTGAAAAAATGCTAAGGTAACGCAGAAATCCTTAAAATAAGCATTTCCTCCAGCTGTTTGTGCAGGTGAAGAAAGACCTGCAGCTGTTCTTGGCAACATGACCACTGTGCTAATATTCTGACTCTGAACTGATTCACCGTTACGGTTTATATGGCAAGGAAAATAATAGTTAATAGAGCTCCTGTGTTACTGTACCAGCAGGATGCCAGATCTTAGGGTAGCAAGTACTTAGCATTTGGCATCTTCATGTTTTACAAAGGAGGACATATCACTGTGTACCAGTGCTTTGGAAATGCTGTCGTGAAAACCTTGCTTTTGACCTAACTTTATGAATCTGTGATTCAGCATCACAGGCACATACAAAAAATCAATTTGATGACTGTGTGAAGCCTTACAGCCTTCATCAACTCTACTCTGCTCTCAACTATATGCTCTAAAACCTGGTCCTTGAGGGACAATAAGGTAAATTTAATGTCTTACTCTGGGAGTGGTTGCTATAAATTATAGTGATGACAGGATAATGCAAACAAGCCATCTGCTGGTACTGCCTGGGCTATATATAAGGCCTGTCTGCACTCGGATACTGTACTAATGGAAGAGTAGAATAAGAAAATGGCATATGGTTGAAACATAAATTAACTGTTCCCATGGATAAGGAGCATCAGTAAGAAAGTGCAAATACAAGCACATTGGCAAATGCAAAAGAGTTGCTTCCATTGGTAAAGCCTGTTGCTTTTTGGCTTTGCTCCATTCAGCAACAGCTTTTTGTATTGGCTAAACGTTGTAATGAACGGACAGTGAGGAAGGAGCCCTGGATTTAAATGATTATACAAATTTCTGTAAACAAAGCCTTTTTTGTTGCTACCAAAAATGGGTTTAAATTCTGAAAAAAATTACTTGTTCCCTTTGACTTTGATTTAAACAGCCACTTAGGATTGTTTCTGTTTTCTTCTTTTTAATTTGCATGGGAAGGTAACTTGCATTTAAATTTCCATTTCAAGATTATTTGAGAAGCAGGTTTCCCTCCTATACAGGATTAAATACACAATGTGCCTTTTCTTACTGAACAACTTGAGAGGTTATGATAAGTAGATCTCCAGATTTCATTTAGGACACAGCTACTTATGCAAGAAAAAAAAAGAAAAATTTACTTATTCATTCTATATAGCTACGTAATTATTTCTTTTTTTAATCCAGCAATTATAATTCTCACATAAGAAAGAGATGTTCACCATTGGAGTTATATAACTTTCCACCTATTTATTACAGAGTAGTGAAACCTAATCGTAGAATATAGAATGGTTAGAGTAGGAAAGGACCTAAAGGTCATCTAGTTGCAGCCCCCCTGCCATGGACAGGGACGCCTCACACCAGACCATGTCACCCAAGGCTCTGTCCAACCTGGCCTTGAACACTGCCAGGGATGGAGCATTTACCACTTGTTTGAACAACCCATTCCACTGCCTCACCACCCTTATAGTAAAGAACTTCCTCCTTATATTTAACCTGAACTTCCCCTGTTTGTGTTTTAACCCGTTACCCCTTGTCCTACCACTACAGTCCCTAAAGAAGAGTCCCTCCCCAGCATCCTTGTAGGCCTTCTTCTGATACTGGAAGGCTGCTATGAGGTCTCCCCGCAGCCTTCTCTTCTCCAGGCTGAACAGCCCCAACTTTCTCATACGGGAGGTGCTCCATCCCCCTGATCATCCTCGTGGCCCTCCTCTGGACTTGTTCCAACAGTTCCATGTCCTTTTTATGTTGAGGACACCAG